>VYZQ01016306.1:0-87353 GCA_013400655.1 Mystacornis crossleyi | reverse complement strand
CAAATTCCCACCTTTGAGAAGTGAGTGTTCCTTCTCAGATCTTGCTCTAAATACAGAGAATTCCAGTTTGGTGTGAAGTTGTTTCGCTGTTGCTAAAATTGTCAATATTGGTCTTCTCAAGCTCAGCTGCCTGGCAGGGTAATGGGATGAAATTTCTCTTAGATCAGGGTTGTGGCTTTTAGTACCTCGAAAATAAATATCAGCTTTCACCTAAAAGCAAACCAGTTCCCCAGGGCATTCTGAGGGAGCCGTGGGTTGATCTGTTGAACTCTCCCATCCCATTTTGGTGGGAATTTCCTGCCACCCCACAAAGGTGCCCTCTCCAGCAGCCACTGGCCAGGAGCAGTTTTACACCAGCCCTAATGAGCAGCAGATGAAAACCTACAAACACCACTGCCTGTCTCCAGCCATCCAATTCTCACACCAGCTCTGCACACGTTAACATGTTGATAATGACATTTTCTCTGGGTTCAAGTGCTTCATTATCAAGATTAACCTTAATTTTATTCTTCATTCTAATATATATCTTCAATGTTAAGTCTTCTGCAGGGATCTCTTATCATTTCCTGAACCCTCAATTTAGTAAATCCTGCTTATTCATGCCCTTTTATTCTATTAATTTCTTTTAAGGGTATCTATTCTTACCTAGAATTGTCAAGGAAACCACCATCTTAGGCTTAAAAAATATCCCCAGAGCTTGAAGGAGCAGTGTTATTAGATGGAGGAGTGAAATTATATTTTAATTTGCTTCCTAAATGACATTAAATTATGTATGCTATGTCTTTTGCTTAGTGCATCCTTTAAATTAGAAAGGTTAAATAGAAAAGAACTTTGTTTTTCATTACTAATTCCCTGATAATTTAGTATATACAGACTTTGTTTCAAAAACCATTAAAAGTTTGAAGTAGAGTCCCTGAATCCCCAGATCTCGTAACAAAGCATAAGAATACATCCCATCCTGTATCAGTTATTATTTTAGTTATTATTTTATCTTTAAATGCCAGTTCAGTGCTGCTTCACTACTCACTTTGTAGGCAGGACAATGATAGCACTTTTACTTGACAAGAAGATAATAAGTATTTATCTGGGAGGTCTTCCTTGCTTTTCTCTAAAAAGAAATTTTTCCCCTTTTGACCCCCAGGTGGAAAACACCAGCCTGTCCTTTGAATAAAAATAAAAACATCAAGTTAATGCCTTTTGAAATCCAGGGAATAGGTCAAATACACTAAATGCTATAAACCTTATTTAAAACTGTTGGTGAGTAGAAATAGAATGTATAAATTATTATAATGTTATCAAGTCTCTCCCAGATATATCTCGTCTTGCTTATTATCAGAGTTATTTAAAATGTGATACAGGGGGAGCCTCCAGCCAGGTGTCAGCTCTTCCTTTCCCTGAACTCTGACTTGGCTTCTAAGGAACAGGGTTGTCATGAAGAGATTTTAATGGAATGAGCAGGGCAAGGGGACCAAGGGCACAAAGACTCTGGGAAAGCACAGGAGATTAAAGAGAACGAGAGAATTGCAGCAACTTGGGGCGAGTTGTCCACAGCACCTGCATTTGTAACATCTTAGAAAGGGGAGAACTTCCTTCTCTGGCCTGAAGTGTAAATCATAACCTTTTAAACAGACCACAGAGGGGGTGTCAAAATGCAAAGCAGATCCTTGGCTATTTAGGAATTTATCTTTTAATCCACCTCTCTTTCTAATCCGGGCCCTGGCTGCCTCCTGGGGTTTATTGCTTCACCTGCCTCACTTCCAAATTATGAACAAGTCCCGTGCTCTTCCTGGAGCCTTCTCTGAAAAAGCTTTGGGAATGCAAAAAGAGTGGATTTTCCATTGCACAAAGTATGGAAATAGAAGTTTTAAAATTCCCTTGAGCCCGTTTGTTTGTGTTTTTTGGTTTTGGGGTGGTGATGTTGCGTGTTTTTTTTTCTTTTTTTTTTTTTCTTTTTTTTTTTCTCCCTGCTTAGTGCAAGAGATTAAGAAAGAAGATTTCTCACTCGTTTTTCCGCTCTTTTGGTTTCATTAAATCAAAATGTATTTGGTCTTTAGCAAGCATCAATTCTCCAAATGTTTTGTGGAGAGGAAAATGCATTTATGTCTTTGCAGCAGCATTAAACAAGGCAAGGAAAGTGACAAACATCCCATCAGGCTGTATAATTATTGCCTATCACTCCTGCAATGTCTTCAGCTATGCATTTATCTTCTGTACTTCTTTCTCCAATCCTCCACTGGAGTGAATAAGATCATCTACACCTACACCTGAAGAGGGAACAGAATTAAATTATAGACATTCTCTTTCAAATTTAATGAGGAGTAACATGTGTGTTCCAGAGATGGAACCTGGATCTTGTTACCTATAAACACAAGAAGTGTCTTAAGCTGAAGACAGGACTATTTTTCACATCCTGATCCCAGCTACAGCCCACTTGGATGAATCACAGAACTACTTAATAGCATCGAGAAATGACAGGAGTGACAAGTAATTGTAGCAGTTTATTTCATTTTCCTTTGCTGATAATGCAGTAGCTGAGGACTCCATGAAACTACTGTAGCTGTCCAGGAAAGAAAAATAAAGTGTAAGCATGGGGTTAGTGGAGGAAGTCTTAGGCTGTTACGTTGTACCATTTACTTTCTTTCCATTTCTGGTGAGACATCTTGATCCTAAAATAGTATTTCCTTTTCCATTGGCTTTACAGTGCCAGACTGTTGGACAAGTGGAAGGGAAAGAGGTGAAATTCAAACTACCAAACAAAAAGGAATGCTCCAATATCCAGACATTTTTAATACTAACCTTGGCAGGATTACAAATGAAACTGCTGCTGCACAGCTGCTGTGAGCTGCCTTAACTCAAAACCAAAACCTTCCTTAATCACAAACAAAATTTAAAGATTTGCTTTAAAATGATTTTGACACTTTAATAGCACACTATGTACTAAAATCCTGACATGACGTTAATTCCAAATTGATTCTCCTGGTCTTCACTAACCTCTAGCTTCATGCCTTCATGGTCTGATGAGGTTTGCACAAAAGATTTCAAAGTTCATCCTCTCATTTGAAACATACAGAGAAGGAAGAGGAGAAACAATTTTCTCCCCTCTCCATCCTCTCTGGATAGGTATGTATGTGGATGGTACCTGAGGCAGGTTACAGTTCAAAGCCCAGGATTTTCCTTTCTGCCAGTCTGATGGTCCGTGATTTTCTTTGGTTTATTTGCTAAAAAAGTTCCCCAAGAACCAAGTTTGTAGCTGCTCCTGTTAAAATTTTGGTCCAGGGTCCTGCTAATAGGGGTCAGACTCTTCCCAGGGGCACTTTTGCCTTGCAGAGACAGCAAGGAAAGTGCTCTGATTCTTTACATCAGCTGCTCTGTGCTCCAGAAGCTGAAAGGGAGACCTGGTGATCAATAATAGACAGATCAAAATACATGAGAAAGGAACATAGTGTCAATACCCATTAGGATGAAGAAACTAGATGTCTTTCCCTAGTTTTATCTCCACGATGTTTTTATTTTTATGTTTTCCTTAATGACATGCAAGGTTCTGGCCTGAAATACACCCCCTGACTTCACTGGAAGCAATCTTAGGCCTTAATTCTGGACAAATTGAATTAAAATGTCTGGGTCATGTTCCTCAGCCTGGATAGGCCACTGGTCATGGGAGCTGCTTTGGCTTTAGCACAATAATCACCTGATGCTCTAAATTCCTCAAATACGGTGAGAAAAAACTGTCAGGAAATGAACCCTGATCTGGTAAAGAACCGTGTGAAGAACTTTACTGATCGTCGAGCAACCGCGCACAGGCTCCTGAAGGCAACCGGGCTCTCTGGGTTTGTCGGGCTTTTACTAAACCTTGTGATACTAACAGGGCTAAAGAATTACACGTGTTTTGCTCCCTTGTGTATTGTTGTCTTCACCCCCCTTTTTTCCTCCCCCATCTGCTTTGTCTGTCACTCACAGACACGAGTGGTGACCCTCAGTGCAGACATTGGCATCGTCGTGTCACAGTCGTGCGCTCTAAAGCTCTCCCACTTTTTATGTGCGTGTGGGAAGAGTTTAGTGTTTTATATCTGCCCCTCAGCTTTCCCAGCACTCAGGTTAACCTATTGCATAGTCTTCTAAATATAACAAATGTTTGATAAATCAATATCTCCCCTTGGTCTTCCTTATATCAGATATTCTCAAAAGCAATATCCCATCCTTTCAGATCACAATTCTCCCTTTGTGCCTCCATTTCCTTTATCACTGCTATCTTTAGGATCTTTTGTATCTCCTACTTGAGGGTTTTTTTTTTCTATATTTATCAGATTCCCTTGTTCTCTCAAGAAGGTTTTGGTGGTTTTCCATTTTCATTTATTATTTGCTGGGTTTATTTCTGGTTTTTATGCTGCCTTAATGTTAAAGATAACAATTAATTCAAATAATAGAAGATTTCCTGGGCTGATATCAATCCGTGTATTGGTAAATGGTGGCATTTCTGAGTTAATCTATGGCTTACAGCAATCTCAGAAAACGGATTCTTTGTTTTGCTTTAGTGCTGCCTTCTAGAATTTGCTGTGCACTTTTTCACAAATTTGAAGTTTTTAAAATCAAGCATATTTCTCTAAAAGTTTTAGGAATGAGTAGTTTACTGTGATTTTCATGGTGGGTGTTCATGTGGGTGTTGAGATTTTTAAAATAAAATACGGAGAGCGTTAGCAGAAACTTTTGTATAACGAATGTAACATCCATTGTTCAAGGGCACGATGTGTGCCTGGATATTTTTGTTTATTGGGATATTTTTCTTCCCCGAAGGCAGACAGAAAACTCTCTGAGCCAGTGGGTGGAGGTCAGAACAACATCTGCTCTACCCATGGAGTACAATCTCTGCTGCTGCTCGGGGAATCAATTGAGCCTGTAATAAGGAGAGCTCCAATATAGACAAGATGCAGAGAACTTATTGATCAGAGCCTAAGTAAACCCAGCCACGGAGCCTGTGCTGAGCCCGGCTGTACCTTGGGCAATTTACTGCCCATGGAACAGGCATTAGTAGCAGCTTTCCTGCCATGTTCAGGGATAAAAACACCCCAGACTGCAAAGCCTTAATTAACAAGCGTTATTTTTCTCAGTTTTAGCCAGGATCCTAATAGTTGTAATTATGGAGATGTAAGGGAAGGAACGTAAGCTATTAAAATATCAATGGACATAAAGTTTCCTGGTGCAGAGGGGTTGGAAATAGAAAATTCAAGTTTCTAAAGCTTTGTTAAAAAAGTAATGTTTTGAAGGAGAGCTTGTAAACTGATGAAATTAGGAAGTCGGTATGAAACAGCAAACACTTTAAAACTGGCTAGTTCTGGTAGAACTGTCTGGATCTTGAAAGAGAATTCCTAGTGTGACTTTTAGGAATATTAAAATATCAGAAGCTTTAAATGAATGCTGGTTATTTATCAAGGACATTGCTTTTGACATCAATCCTCTAAAATACCTTCAAACAGTATGTTGTGCTGATGGTACATTTTAAATATGCTTTTTATGGCTGGTGGGGTTTTTTTATGTCTGGGGGGGGTTTTTTGGTTGGTTTCTATTTCGCTGGGTTTTGTGTCTTTTTCCTTGGCTTTTTTTGTTTTGCCCTGCCTTGCACCCTAGGGAGGAACTCGTCCATCTTAAGGGACAGAGGGTGTGGGAACAGCCTTGGGGTTGTGTTGCTCTGCAAGGCAGCACAGATAAGCCCTTGCTTGTCACTGTCAGTTCGAGAGGTTTTTGTAACTCACTGAGAGGAAAACACCAACTTCCACATCGTGCGCTGATTGCTCTTCATCTTCCTGCTGCCAAAATGGCAAAGCATGTTAGCTTTGACTGTAAAGATGAATTTACGGGAAATCAATTTTGAAGCGGTTGTTCTGGGCAGGCAGTGTCTAATTCAAACCTGCTTAATTAGTAGCAGTTTTGTTTTTGTTTTTAAACCCTGGGACTACGGGTGGAAATGGGAGGAGGTAAATGCAACGCTGGTCCCATTTGTGTGCTGCTCTAGAGAGAGGAATGAAAGCAGCTGATGGAGGCTGTGCACAGCACACCCAACTCCAGAATGATTTTTTTTAACCTTCTAATAGTCTTCATAGCTGTTATAGGTTCGTGTTACTTAAAATTAAAAGATTGTATTGCTAAATACATATAACTTCCACTAAAGTCGAAAATGTCTAACTGAAAAATGCATTCTCCTTAATGACTGCAGTAAGTGTTATATGTTTTGCTGTTAAGGTATCTGTGCATTTAAAACTGTCTAATACTCCCACACTCATGCGGATTTATTTCTCAGAATTTCTTGTTCTCTATAATACCAAATTCTTTTGCAAAAAGGAAGAAAGATTAGCTATATTTATGTACCAAATCTGGAATACTGAAACATGATTTAACTAGTCTGTTTTAGAGGCTGTTAGTTACAGAATTTTGTTTTTGTTGGGGTTTTTTTTGTTTGTTTTGGTTTTCTGTTTGTTTGTTTTTGGGTTTTTTTGTTTGTTTGTTTTGGGTTTTTTTTATTCTGTGTAGCAGTGCTTAATTTGGTTGAAGGGTTTTAAATAAAATTTGAAAGCAGTATCAGATAATGTATCGGAATTCAAGGAAAAAGTCACCAGTGTCTAGTGTACATTACAGGCTTTCATTCTGAATAACTGCTGAGCCTCTTTAAGTTCTGACCCTTCATAATTCCATGAAAAGGGGTCTACCTGTCCAAAAAAGTTAGGAGACAAAGTGGGAGAGGTTCTAGTGCCTGTCTCTGGTCCAGTGTAGGTGAAAAGAGAACTCAGACTGGGTCTCACAAACTAAACACACTCCAAGACCATCACCCCTCTGTGTTTCAGGTCTCTGTGAGCACAAGAGCATTAATGCAGCAGTTGCAAGCTAAATATCTGAGGGCACCAGAACATAACCAGATGTGACGTGCACTTTACAGCTACACATAAGCAGAAAAACAAAAATCTAAGCTATGGCATATAATCAAGTTGTCAGACTGTTCCCTTCTACTTCCAAATTTTAGGATATGATGCAAATGAGCTTTCAAAATTGATTTGGATTTGTCAACACCGTTAATGAAAATGTTAATGCCTTGTTAGCTGTCGACTAATGATAGTGGAGGTTCTCATTCCTCACTTAACGGTGGCACCAAATGTAAGAAATCCTGATTTATGGGCTGCAAATGGAATCACAGAGTGAGCTTTCCTGCTCGGAGCACTCCCCTCCTGCCTGCGCCGTGCCGCACGAGGTGGGATATTGATGAATGGGTTTATGACTCATTTGGGGAGATCTATGAAGGCAGTTACTTCATGAGGTGCCATTTTATCACAGTTGCGTTCGACCCACTGCAGCTGACTCATTGATTGGAGTCAGTCAGGGGAAGCAAAAGGCACAGACTCAGGGAATGCTGGGGAAAGTGCTGATATCTGTATCTTTTTTATTTTTTCCAAAGACTTGACTGTTGACAATGTTCCAATGATTGCTTTATGGATGTCTAATTATTCTGTCATTAGATGAGGTTTTGTAATTCTGTTCGGAGTGGCAAAGTCAGAGTTTAATATTAGCAGATGCTGTTTTTCCTTTTTGGTGGTTTTTTCCCCCTCCTTCTTTGGCAGTGGTTTTTTGATTTTTGATTGAAGAAACTGAACTTTGAATCTATACACATTCATGCATCATTTAGTTTGTAGAGCTCTGCTCAATTACAATGCAGAGCAGAGACGAGAGATCTTTGTGAGAACTCCTTTCCTGAAGAAATAGTACAGCTTTAAATGCTGGTTTGTGGATGTGGTTTAGCATTATTGGCAAGATGAGCAATTAATATTAAGTGCTCTGTTTGCTTTCAGAACTCCATCTCATTTTTTAAAAAAATCTATATTTAATGCTGAAAAATTTTTAGGTTTAATATACTGAAAAATTATTTAGATCAGTGTTTGGCTTTGTTTTCACAGTGTCAGTGATAGTAGTTGCTACTCTGTATGTCTATAGTTGAAACCTTCTTCTCTGCATAGCTCCTGAACCTTATTTTGACTTTGATTTGAACGATTTGAGGTGTCTGTGGTTTCTTTATTTGCTTGTTTTGCTTGTGGTTTGGGTTGAGTTCCTGGGTTTTGCAAGAGAAACTTTCATTCAAGAAATGAATTAAGATTTGCTGGATGTTTTTTATTTACTAATTCCTGATTTAATGTGCTTCTCATTGCTCATATAAATGGCAGATATCTGAACTAAATCTGAAGGTTGTTTCTTGGTTTTTAAAATTAAATATTTGGCATAAGGAGTGCCAGAAGTTACCCCAGTATGGACAGACTGGCACTCACTGCAGTGGTGTTTGATGGGAGAAATAAGTAACTGTATTCAGGCTGTATATCCAGAACTTTCCATTGGAATCTTTATTCCAAAAATAAAACTGCTCATACTTGTGTTCTCAGAAAGAGTACATTAAAAAATATATTAGTAAAGAGCTGAATTCTGTTCTTCTTCACTTGTCCTCCTGAAGACATGATTTACTGGAGCACTGAAAAATCAAGCAAAGAACATTTTTGTTCATAGTGGATTGATACTGAAAAAATTTGATAAAAGAACTGATTTGTCCTTTCCCCTGCTGGGTGTAGATTTCAGTTAACAAAAAGCTGTGCAGAAGTAGCTGGTCATATATCAAAGAGTTTAGATCTAATAGGTCTTTGAACAGATAGTGTAAACATCTGGGAATAGAGGTTGAAAGCAGAGATGTTCTTTTATAACAAGAGATGCCTTTTTAATCCTGGTCAGTGCGGTAAAAATGCCGTCAATAAGCAGAAACTTGCTGTAGCTGGTGACTTTATTAAGCAGCAGATTTGATGCCCATTTTTCATTGGATTACTATGTTAAATGCTCTTGAAATACACCCCAAAATAGACCTGGACTCCTAAATGGACATTGGACAAGTCCTGAATTTTTTGGTTAAATTTGCTTCTCTAGTCAACTTTGCTAATGTAAAACATTGTTCCATACAGGGGCTGTTTGTTTGTTTGTTTTTCCTGTTCCCAGTTGGGAAGGAGTTTGAAATCAGCAAAATTTCCAAAGTTTAGTAGAAGAATGAACTTCTTACTGTTTGTAACATTGTGTTAAATTATAAACCTACTTCGTGTAAATATTAGGTTTTCTTATGAATATTATTTTTATTATATTGCAGGTTTATTTCCCAGGTATTTTTTGCTACTGTGACTAAGAGAAGTACTTCCATATGACAAATCCAATTTGTAGTTCGTAAAACTCAAGGTTGGTTTCATTCTAGATAATTGATAAACCTTTTGTTACCTTGATTCTTCTGGAGAAAATCAGGGCAGCTCTCCCTGTGCCTATCTTACTTTGTTTTACTCAAGTTAGGCTGAAGTCTTCAGACTGAAGAGAAAATGGTTTTGGTTGTTTGTTTGTTTGTTTGTTTTTTAAGGAGGAAATGTTAGGGCTCCTCAGTACTTAGAGAAGGGTTTTATTGAGCTTGTGCTCCCCAAGCGAGGACAATTTAATTCATAATGAAATCTAAAAGTATCAGATTAGTGTAATAGCAAACTGCAGTTCTAAGGGGGAGAAGCACATGTATTTACTGGTTTCTAGCAATGCCTCAAATGCATTCTCTGTACTTTGGTTTATTATGGAATCATTTTTCTCAGTACTATGACTTAATTTTTCATTATTCTCCTAAAGAGTTCAATTTCATCTGACTGTAGCTTTAATATAATATTTTGATCCAGAACACATACACTTTGTTGAACTAGGTGCTTTACCATTTCATCCAATCGTAGCAGCAAACTGTTCTTGCTCATCTGATGAAAGTTCTTCAAAAGAAGTGCTAGAGGTAACCTAAGGCCTCTGATTTGTTTGGGAGTGTTTGTTTTCTGCACAAATGTGGCCTGATTTATATTTAAAGCTTGCTTGAAGAATGTTCAAATCATCAGATGTATCTAAAAAGTGATTCTGGATAAAGCCATGTTTGGGGGGGTTTTTTGAGTGGACAAAATATACTTCAAACTAATCCCATGTTTAGAAAACTTTTCTGTCGACTTTGGCTTCCTCCCTTGCCACAAACGGGACGGGGAAGCTGCACCGACGTTGTCTTGAGCGAGTTTATTATTTCTTCAGTCTCATATACAGATTTGAGACACAGGAGATGGTACACAGCTCACGTGGCAGCAGGCATCCAGCAACTTCCTGCTTACCGAGTATTCTTAAAGGGTTTCCAGGCAATAACAGGTTTCTAAAGTTTACAGACAGCAGTTTTATCCAATTAGTAAAAGCGCACACACATCACTCTCACACAATACTCGCTTGTTATGCCTTATATAATAATTCACACTATTCCATTATTCAGCTTAAATTTATCTATCTTGCTAAGCATGTTTTCTGCAGCCTTAAGACCTGTATGAGCCAAGCTTAGAAACTTCAACCATTGTTCTAATGCCCTTGCTTACTATATAATTGTATCTTCTTCTATCTTCAAGTTTTCGCAGGCACAGCTTACCTAAATTCTTTCACTTCATTTCTAAAAACCTGCTTTTCCCCATACCTTTAGGGCCTTTTCACCTTTCGTGTTTCCCACACTTTGCCATTGTCAGCTCGCTCAGGTAGCCAGGAGCAGTTTTACAAACCGNGATTCTAACAGAATAGATTCTTGTAGAACAAAACCTTTCAGTTAATCAGCTAATCAAAGCAGGCTGGAGATTGCTTGAGTACACATATTTCTCTTGAATTCTAATAAAATATATGTTGCATGTAAATAGCAGGGAATCTGGGGCTGTGCCTGCTCCAGCAGTGTGTACAAAATCAACTTTTTTAAGGCCACCATGGGGGGGTTTCCCTTGTTCAGGGAAGAATCTGTAATTGTGTTTTCCATCTTCTTTGCCTCTCCTTTGACCGTTACCTTGAGCATTAAAAAAAAAAAAATACATGTACACGGCTAATACTTTGAAAATAGGCTTTTATGAAATCAAAGACAGTCAGCTGATATCTCTTAAAAACAGCATGTTTGGAGCTGCCTGCGTTGGATATCATCAGATTTAAAATGTATGGCAAGTAAATAAGAACATAAAACTGATGAACCAGAAAATAAAAAGGGTTCACATGCTTTATTCTGTAAGTCAGCACAGCAGTAAAATACCAAAGGATGTTGAGATGGTGTCTCCTGATATAAAGCTAAAAATGCATCACTCATAACAATATCACAACAAGGCAGGGAGAAGGTTTGTCCTGTGCTCTGTGTTCATATTTCACCGCTGACTTGACAGCGCACAATTATTTCAGTTTGGCTGGGGAGTGATATTAAGATCCCTTCTTTCTTCAGAGGTTTGGCTTAACACAATCTGTTCTCAGTACGAACCAGGTGCTAAAATACACCCTGTGCCTAAAGTGCTGTGGCTCACCACATCTGACACATTGAATGTGTAGCTTTGAATGCTACACAGCATTCAAGGTCTGATGAGGTGACACAGTACAAATCACAACCAATGTTTTGGGAAGAAAGGCTTTCAGATGTTGTTTTCCTGGGTTTGAGTTTTATTTCCAAATCCTGACTTCCCCTGTGGTTGGTTTTAGGGAGTGGGTTGGCAGTGTAAAGGTGTCACTTGGCCTGCTCTGAACTTTAATTGGAATTTCGGACAGGTCATGCATTACAAATAAGTAAATAACATAAATACATGTACTGTTCAGTTTTCACCCCTGAAATTCTACCTTCACGAGCACATTGTTTTCTCTAAGCACTATAGAGAGACACCTTTTTGTTCTGCTGCTTAAGGTGAAATTTAAGCCTGCAAGATTGAACTCCTAACCACTTAAACCAGTGAAATCATAGTGCCAATAAATTAACTGTGGTGCTGAATTCACAGAATTTTACCACTCTGTCCTTTTCCTCCGAGCTCAAGGACAGCAGAGGGAAGCCAGGCAGCATCAGATGTCAGGGAAGCACCTTTGGAGTGTCCGTGGATATATGGGGTGCTGTTAGTGTGGGCATGTTCTGCAGTCAGGGTGATGGATAGATGGCTGAATACGATCCACCTGCTATCGTAGCCGGACAAAATTACTTGAAGCAGGAGAAGTCTTTTCTCCCGCCATGACGTGAAGTTTATAGGCAAAAAAAGATATATTTGAATATTTGTAAGTGGGTGTTATGAATGCTCCTGGCCTTAAACACTGGCAAGTTATTGCTGTGTGCAAACATCCTTTACTGGAGGCAATGTTTGCTTCAAAATAAAGCCTCCCACTCTGTCTTGTGAGCAGTCCAAGACTGTCTTCTGCAGTGAGAGTGGTGATCTGAGGAATCTATGTATAGCCACAAGCTCGGTGGTGTTTGGAATTGTTGGTATTAAAAAGGCTGTAGATACAAACCCCGTATTATTTTCTGACTGGAGTATCTGAGGGATGCTTTCCTGATTTATTAAATTATTTACCTGGGAGAATCCATATCCTTGAGGAGTCTCAAATATTAAATTTTTGACAGGCTTTGCAATTCTACTTAAAAGGAACGTGTATTTTTTTTTTTAACTAAAACAAAAGGGGGGAAAAATGGGGCTTTTTCTTCCTTCTTTCACATTTCCAGTCACCTGCTTTGCATTTATATCTCTTATTTAGGAGAGATTTTTAGGTTTTGCTTAAATGCCTTCTGCTACCATGCTCCTCTCTGAGAAAACACCTTTCATCTTTGAAAAAACTGGAAGAGCAGCACCAACTGGGACGGGTGCTTGTTTTCTTCAAATAATATGTAATGGGAATTTAAATCACCAGGTGGATAAGTGCAGAAATTATGGCAATTTGCCCAGTTTCAGGAATAGCTTTAGATTTGTCCCTAAGTTTGTTCTGGCGTAATTCCTGATTCATTTGCCAGCTGGTCAGCCATACCCTTGATTGCTGTTCCTGCAGGTGCCAACTCCGTCCCTGCTGCTGGTATCTCTATTTATTTACCTATTTGAAGGTTCAGTTGCTTTAAACCTTTTTCTCTTAGGATGTGATACTCATTTTGCAAAGGTAGTTACTCGTGATTAGAGAGAGCAGCAGAGCCTGATACAGAGCCCATGGTGTCCATTGGACGGTGAATACTTTGCTCAAAATATAGATCTGTTATGATTCTTCTGGTCTTCCTGGTTAGACTAATGTTAATCTCCCAGGAAGGATTATAAGGTTATTTTTCATGTTTGATTTTCCTTCTGCTGCCTCCTTTAAAAGGAGAGGAAAAAAATACCCCCAAAATGATTTTATCTAGTTTATTCCAACTTTAACAGTTTTATACAGTGGAACTCCAGAGTATCTCAAGCTGCTCATATTTGAAATGAAAACCCCTGCAATTTGTAAACTGTCAAACTTAATACAACATCTTAGTGTTAATAGGATTTTATTGACTTCTACCATCAGCAGAGGAAGAGGTTGATAAAGTGCCACAAAGGAAATGAAGATACAATACTCATTTTACTTGCATCTCCAGAGCTGTGTAAATTTGATTGCTGAATTTATAGTAATCCAGCTCATTGGCCATTGCTCTTCTGGGGAAGTGGGGACATGAGAGGATTTCTGGAAATGAGAGTGACTTTACAGACCTGCAAAATCAGACTTTGTGGAGATTTCGTGGGAACAGATTAAAGTCCTGGTGTCCCATTGCTCTGAGAGAACACGTGGCTGCCCTGTATTATTTATTTCATATGTTTTTGCTGATATTCTGCCTGCTTTCCTTTTCTCTGCTCCCACAGGCAGCTCCACTTGCACAGCTGTTTTTGAGTGCTGTTGATAGAATTAGTGCAGTAGAATGAACAAGACTGAGAATATTAAGACAGTGAAGCAAAGTGACAATGAGAACCTTGTGACACTTGCAAATTAAGCTGCCTTTTTTTTTTTTCTTTCTTTCTTTCCCCCCCCCGTGTTCACTGAAGGTACAGCCAAATATTCACAGGCTTTAAAATGTGTGGGGAGTGAGGAGAGGTTTAAGTTAAATACGACACCAAGGCCCTTGGAGATTAGGAAAAAATGCCCCATGAGGTAAAAAGTGCTAACCACAGCACCAATCAGTTCTGTTTGCCAGACAAAACCACGGTCCTTTGCCTTTTCAAAGAGGATGTGTATTTGAAGTGACTGTTACAGCTTTTTGCTGTTTTAACTATTCTGTAAATGGGGAATTGAAATAGCTTGGGTTTTTTAACAGTAAATTTTACTTAGCAAAAGTAATAGCAAAACTTTACTACATTTCATCATTATTTTGTTTATTTTCTAGAGTATTTAAATGTCAAAGCTTTTTAAATTATAAAGCCAGAAGTATTTCAGGTTAAAGGGAATCTTTAATAATGAAATATCAGTATACACTGATATGAGTATATACTCTCTGCTGGTAACAATAGCATTTAAATACTCACTTTTTTGATACCAAGACATAAGTTTTTGTTTTCTGACACCTTTAATTCTCTCAAAGTCTCTAGCTCCTGTAATTTAATGCAAATGGAGAACCATAAACTTTCCTTTTAGATAAAAAACACTCAAAGTTTCTGAATTAACTGTTCCCTTTAAAGGTTCTCAGAGATGTTTACAAGGGGTCTCAATTGCAAGATGGGGTTGCTGGCATTTGTCCTCTTGCTTTTCCACATTTATTTCCTCCTGTATGTGCATCTTGGAATCTCACATGTTGATCCCAGCTCTCAGGTTGCCCTCGTGCAGGTACTGCAGCGTGACCCTGACAAGAGGTGAACATACTGATGTGCTTTTACAAACATGCACTCTTCTCCCCACTGTGATCTGAAAGCCACACTGGATTTCCTGCATCGCTTCTGGTTGGTGGGATAAGTTCACTTAACCAGGATCAGAAATTTAAAAGAAATAAGAGGCAGCAGAGAAGGAACTTTACTAACCTGACTTCCCTCAGTTGTTATAATTTCCGATATTTATTAATTTTCCACAAGTGATCTCCAGTCCTACTGAAGGAAAACATATGTTACAGAATTCATTGAGCCCCTAAGGCTTTTTACATATATTATCATTTGTGTGTGGGGGAAAAAGGCTGTTTAACACTCAGGGCAAATGATTTCAGTATAATTAAGGAAATTAATTGTGGCAGCTAAATTGCAAAAATTTAATAACTAAATCACAATCTTTCTTTCCCCCCCCCTTTTTTTAATATTTTTTCAATATTTTTTCCCCCTCTTGCTTCAGCACAAATTGCATTGGCCCAGGCAGAAACTCCATTGCCTGACTGGTCTTTTTTCAGTCTAGCACATGCATTTTGTGACAGAGCTTTACCACTTGAGCTAAAATTACTGTGTGTAAATATTGGTACAACTTCCCCTTTGTGCTCTTGCAGAGCAGATGAAAACTTCTAAAAGAAGAATTACTAGATCTGCTCATACAAAATATTTCTTCAGAGCCATAAGAGGGGGAAGTGAGTCAAGCACCTAAACACAAACACATTTTCATATCAATGGACTAAATACAGGAGGATTCTGGGGGATGAAGCCAAAGATTCTCCGTCATTCAAACCATGCAGGTCTCCACAAGGAGCAATTCATGTCTGCATGAGGAACTCAATGTGTTACAATCCTCTGAGCCTTCAAGCTCCCAAGAAAAATCCAATTAATTATTTACACAGAGAGGAATTATGGTTTTGAGAACATTAACACAGCTGAACAAAATGAATTAGGAAAACAATTAATTTATGCTGCATATAAGCTTTGTGGCTAAAGGGAAACTTCATCCAGCAGCTATCTCACACTAAAGCAAATAAATGGCAGATCAGTACTTTTGTAACATTGAGACATTGCCCAGCAGTGTTTTAATTCAAAGGAACATGTAGCAATCAATAAAGGGAGCACTTTTGTACTTTTATCTTCTTTGATTCTTTCCTGAAAAACATCAGTTTTATCTCTCCACCTAATGTTTGCTGATTGATAAAAATGGAATGGAATTATTTATGTAATGTGCAAGACTGTTAGACTGGGTTTATTAATACCCACCATCAGGTTTTTGTTTATCTCTGTACAAATGGAGGCCACTGTCACAGGCTCTCCTGAATTTGCTGTGCTCTGAGACAGACAAAGCATCAGAGCTGTTCTTGTGCCAGCATTTATATGGAATATGGAAGTGTGAACGTTTGGGACATAGGGGATGACAGGCTGCACTTAAGGAATTCTCTTGAACAACAATGGAATAACAGCTCTCCTAACAGGAATCAACAATTTGCTTTCTGCATATGAGCATGAATTGAATGGATTCAGAGAGAGAAGTCTGGCTCAGCTTGCTCAAGTTTCAGTGACCTGGTTAATAGGGTGTTTGAAGTGTACTTGAGCATTATGATAAAGAAAAGGGATTAATGGATTGCTTTTGAGAATCCTTTTCCCATTCATGCAAATTTATATTTTTTTTTAAGTCGATGGATTTTACAGTAATGTGATTCTTAGAACTGAATACCTTTCGTAATTTAAAAATACACCTCATTTTGAAGCCAACCCATCCTCCAGCCCACACATATCTTAATATGGTGCACTGTGTGTTAGATACATTCAGGACAGTATTTATACAGATCTGAGAATGATTCATAACCCTGAGCTTGTCTGTGAGATCTGTTTTGAGAGCTCCGATGGTACCTGCAGGGGAGACGTGGTCAGATCCAACGAAGCTCTGGTGCTGCTGCTGCTGCTGGCACCCGGTGTGAGCAAGGACTGGGGGATGGTGTGAGAAAGGACTTGTGGGGCCTGGGTGAGGGGCAGGGAACTCCCCTGTTCGGCCGACTGCAAGGCTTAAGATTCTCCCGTTATCATCGTGTATGGCCTTCACATCTCCCAAACAGAACAAACTGAAACAATAAAATCTGAATTATCTGAGGGACACAAGTTTTTTCCAAAACATGAAAAGTTCTGCTAGGATTTGAAGGAGCTTTGCTGGAAAAAGATGATGTCCTTACCAGGGCGTAGAGATTCTTGCTTAAAATGCAAACAGAAAATAATAACTGGTCTGTGGCCTTTAGGCATTGCCAACTACCTGGCACCTGTGGGTACTGCAAGGTTAATCGTGTGGCCAGGGAGGTGCTCTAACTATGCAGAAAATGTGCAGAGGAAGTCCAGGAGTGTGCATTCAAAAAGAGTTTCTTGAGTGGCAGCTGAGCACGTAAAATGGAAAAGAATCTGTTTTGTGCCTTGCATGTGACTTCTCTTTTCACTGTCTGATTTTTAACACAGGATTTTCTCGTGTTGTTACTGGTAAAGCAGTGTAAACACTGTGGTCTCTTAGGAAAGTTCAGCAGTGGTGTTATAGAACTCAGTACAGCACAATCTCATTACTGGCTACATCTGATTTATTTTTTGTTGTTTCAAAATGCCTTCTGTGGCTCATTCACAAGTTTCTCTCCTTTCATCTCAGGAAATTAGTCCACTTTAATCAGACAAAATCGTGTATTTCATGAACAACAGGGTATTACTTAGCAGATGGACTTTTATTCCTTTAATTCAGAAGCAAAAAATGCCTAATGAGATGCGATTTAAGATTTTCATATAACCCAGTTAAAATCTATTTTCACATATTTTATCCACCTGGACTGTCCTTTTACTCTGGCTGCCCCTAGTCGCGCCCTTTGCTGGAGCAGTTGATCCCTGGAAAAAACAAAGTTTTCTACTGTAATGCCTATAATTAGACTGTAATATTGCTATAATTAGTCTGGGCTATAATTTTGGGTTAAACTTCATAGAACGAAGTTTTTGCTGGAGCCTTAGTTTCAGCATTTTTCATTTGAAAATGAAGCAACAAACCATAAAGGAAAGAGAACAATGCAGATCAATCCAAGGCGTAAGTTGCTATTTCAGTCCTTTCTATGCAATAGCAAAAAGTGCATTTCTCATTATTTCAGGAATAAACATGTCATCTCCAGGAAAGGAAAGAGTGAGGTGTGAGCCTGGGAAAGTGAAGACTGTAGGCAAATGATTAAAGGTTAAGCACATGCTCTGAAGTTACACAGACAGTTCTCCCCTGGAGCTGGTTTGACAGATTTTAGGTCGGCCAAGAGCTTTTCATCAAAGCAGTTGGTCCTTTATTACTGAAAGAAAATGAGTTCTTGTTTGTCCCAGCTTCCTGGGGTTTGTTGGTTTGATAAGATCATCTGGCTTGACCTGAAATAACCTGTGATGGATTCTAATTACCACCATCCTGGAGCTTTGTGATGACTTCAATTTTTAGTGAGAACCTCCCACGTGATCAGTAATGCTTTTTCTATACTGCAATTCCTTTAAAAGAATTTTTTTCCCCCCCTGCAATGTACTTCAAGAAACAAATTCCCTGGCTTTAAGCTCTGAAGCATTAAGAGAAGTGAAGAAATGTATCCTAACCTCTTAAACCAAGAGCTGAATATATAACTTTGATTTATAGATTTGAAAGCTCTGAAAAAATATTTTACGGTCCATACCTCAGGTTTATGTGTAATTCCTCTGGAATGCCTAGCTGCTTGTTTGGGATTGTTTTTTGTTGTTTTTGTTTAATGTAAGAAGTCCTGGTGAAGTCAAACTCTTGAAGTGCAAGATTTGCTATTGGAAAGGGAGGGCCATGAACTCGGTGAAACAATGACCCACGTCAGGAAGGGACTGCTGCAGTCCCTGTTCGTTGGGTTTGGGTGAACTCTATTATCATGGACATTTGTATCCACTTAGAGAACATCTGAGAGGGAGGGCTGTGAGATTTTTGTGTCAGACACGAAGCCTACAGCGAGTATCTGCCAAGTTACTCAAGTGCACATGTATCCAGTGTCTCCCACTTATGTCACTTTTATGCAGAAAAGACAAGAAATTTAGTAATTCCCGAGTTATGTTACATTTGCTGTAGTGTTTCAATTTGTTTCATTTCTCTGAGCAAGACTTTTAAAACAGAGTGTGCATATATCTGTGTGTACATATGCATACATTGACTTTTCTCCTTTTATATAAACAATATATTGCTTGAAAATTGAAAAATAGAGTGAATCAATGTTTGGAACACACAGCTTGAATCTGAAATAATCTGTGGGTGACCGGGTTTTGTAAAGCATTCTGCAGTGTTTCCATCTGTAACTGCTTGTCTGTTATCAGTACCCAGAAAAGACATTTTGAAAGTGATGCAGTGAGGATCCAATTGTCTGCTTACATCTCTACCCTGTTCAGGTAGCCCTGTAGCCTCACAGCTAAATAACCAGCTCGGCAAATCTCATTACAAATAATAATAATTCTTATGTGAAAGTACTTAGTGATTGATAGAATGAAATGAGTTTTCATTCTTATACTGGCTGGAGCAATTCCTGGGGCAGTGCTGTCACCCTGAGATCTTCAGCAGGAGCTGTGCTTTGCTCTTTGGGCTCTCTGGTTTCTGGCTATCGGATGTGAAGTTGGTAGCAGAGGAACTGAAAATCTTGCCTGAACCAGACTTAACCTCCTTCCCTTGGAAACCTGCAGCTTTACCAAGTTCGCAGCATTTGTTTCCTTGCTTTCCAGCAGCAAAGCTCTTCAAGGTGAACCACCAAACATCTGAGGCCTTGTTTATTAAACAGAACAAATCCCAGCAAATTTGGTGTAGATATGTCAAGTAATCAGAAGAAAACACTCCTAAAGAAAAGGTATTTTCTTGTGTTTGGTGGTTTGGATGTTCCTCCCTCCCTTTTCCCGTTTCATAAAACCAGAGTTCACCATTTGTGTGTAACCCCAACTCATCATCATCCCCCATCGCCCCCCAAAACACACTTGTGAGTGTTTTAAATGAATAACCTTTTCCCCATTGCAGTGATTCTGGTGGAAGTTTAAAGCTGAACTTTGTACTAAAATGGTAGTTTTGTTGAGTCAATAAGCTTCTATCCATTTTTCATCTCTAGAACTAGAGGAACCTTGTTTGCACTGTTTGGTTTACTTTGAATGTTAAATATCAAATCAGCTTGACATACAAGCTAAAACTTGGGCAACACCTCTATGTTTCTCAAAATGAGTTTTAAATTGTTTTTTTTAAACTTAGATTAAATATGCATTGGTTTAGGATCATTGTTCTTTATCTTAGCTACTTTTTTTCCTGCCTCAACTCTGGGAAAATGGATTAGAAAATTTACAAAACAAATCACAAAGTTTCAAAAAGGCTCATGATTTGCATCTTGGGTCTTGTTCCACAAAGCATCACTTGGTTTTTACATATGTACACAAAATACATAAGCATGTCACCTGGTGATTGTGTTTGATTAAAAAATAATGATACAATATTCTTCAGTGTTTTAATTTTTATTTTTCATAAGACTATTCCTTGCTTTGGATATTTGTTTTTCTGTGGCTTTAAATGTCATTTGCACATAACACTGTAAACCCCAGCACAACATACAGGACATGTCTCCCAACAGCAATGCCTAGAAAAGTGTTGATCAAGGTTATAATGTTTTACAAGTAGGGGAAGCATTTATGTTCTATTAATATGAGACATATCTACCAGTTGTTCTGATATTCAGAAATAAGGATGAAACCAAAGACAGGAGTTTCATGATAGTAGAAGCAAACCATGATGTGTTTCCCCAGTTATAACTGTTTAGGTCCTTTCAGGTCATTCTCTCAGCCTGAAAAACCTTTCCCCAAGACATTCAGGAGACTGAAGCTCACTGCCTTATTTCCACTGAAGTGCCTGATTTTTTTGTAAAATGAAAATTAAATCAGGTAATTTAGGAGTCTAATCCTTAGCACTCGTGGAGCAAATCTTCTGTGTCTTAGTGGAACAAATTATCCTGCCTGTTTTGGGTATCGCTTTCTGCTTGCTGAGGTTAGATGAAAAATAAATGTTGCTGATGGATGGGGGAGCAACCCTGCAGGCCCAGGAGCGAGGCCAGCCCTGCCCCAGCTCCCCGGACATGGCTCTTTCCCTGGCATCCTGTCTCAGCAGCAAGGTTGGAGTTTCCTGCTGAAGAGGGGCCCTTTTCATCTCTCTGGTGTTTCATTTGATGCATATTTTAGAAACTCATGTCACTTACAATACTGAAGATGGATTCCTTATGCTCTTCATCTCTCCCCAAAGTGGTGAGTAGCACCAGCCCTGCTTTAGATGTTTCCCTGCCCTCCATGAACTTCAGTATATGTTCCCACCCCAGCTTTTTCTATTCCATATTGTAATGCTAGTATTTATTGGATTATTTATTGGAACATCCTAGCACTAAATTTTCTATCAGATAGTACTATACCTTGCAAAATAATTTATGGACTCCTTGCATGTTTTTCTTTTTTGAATTCTTCTGTTTCTTCTGTGCTGGCTAGGTGTATATCACTTTGGTTTATCACTGTAACTGAGCAATGTAATAAAGCATTCCCTTGTTTCACTCCTCTGTTTTCTCCTTTAAATTATACATCCTTCCAGTTTTGTTATTCTCTTTCTAATGTCTTCACTCTGGGTTATACCAGGTCCTGATTCACCATTCTTTTTCTGCCCACTCCTCGCAGTTCCTCCCGGAATACCCTTTGTGTCCTGACCTTGTAATCTTTTTCTTGATTCTTTCACTAAATTGAGGTTTGAAATGGGTCTGGCCTTGGCCCCTTGGCTTGGTGCAGGCAGGATCTTGGCTCTTGGAGCACTGGGCCAGCAAAACTCGGTCAGCAGAACGGACTGGATGTGTACAGGGAAGAGATCTGTTGAGTCAGACGCTGCCATGCTGACCATGGCTCATCTGAATGATATGTGAAGGTTTTTAAAGAATAAATAAATCAGTCAGCATGAAACTGCAGAGCACAGCTCCAGGTAATTTCATAAGATCCAGTCTTAAATCTGAGTGTGTGTAGTAAAGCTGATTTCACATCAGCAAATCCCAGTGCCAAGTGCCACTGTTGGGAGCCTTTACCAGAACATCTCAGGCTCACCAAGTTTCCTGATGCAGTAAAGGAGGAGGGGAATAGCTCCTGTAATGTGCCAAATATTTACTATGAACCCCTGCTCAATGGGAAATAGCACCAAAGAGGAATCTTTAAAAAAAAAAAAATGGGGCTAATTTTAACTCCCAGTTTTGTTCTGGCATATGGAGAAGTTCAACAATCCCACTAGAAGATACACATAGGTGTGGATCTGAATTTTTGTTTTACCATCTCTTCTTGGATAGCAGCAGAGGGAATATTAGTCCAGAAACCAATGCAACTGTTTATGGCAGCAGAGAATGTGTCTGTCAACTTCTGTGATGATAATTAGTGCCAGTATAGTGCTTAAGCAGTGAAGTAATGGAAAATACCTGCTTGAGCAATTTTTGGATTGCACCAAATAAAAATTTACTTCTTTCCTCTAATTCATCAAACTGGAGTTAGAAATAATTTCATCAAAGAGAAGATGGCACACTGAGTCCTCTTACACAATTCACCTGGAAATACACCTGGCAAATACCAACACTACGAAAAAGATCAGAGTTTTCCAGCTGGAGTTTAAATTCTGCCACTTCTCATTTTTTTCCCCCAAACGCAAGAGAGTGTGGTGTGGTTACAAAGGGTGGAACTCAACAGCTCTGAGCACTGACACAGGAGCTTTAGGAGGTGTAAATTAATTTACTGTAAACAGGCTTTATACAAGTATATATTGTTTTCTTCAGTAAATAAAGTAAAGCATTCTGCTGACTCTGGAGATTATCACTGTTTGTCCTCAAGCTACTTACACACCAAAATTAATATTGTTCATCAGGTTTCTTATTTTGAATGCCTCTCAGTTGTAATTCCTTCAATGTACAAGAAACAAATTAATAGGAACTCTTGACAGTTTGATTTCTTTTGACATTTATTCTTATTTTCTGAGTAACCTGACAGTAAGCTGTCTCATGGAGCTTATGTTTTCTTCCTCCTCTTCCTGGTGACAGAAATGAAGAGTGTTAGAAGAGCATTCCTGAGGTCTCTGCATTCATTTAATATTGCTGGTCTGGTGTTTGATGGTTTATTTTAAAAGAGTCTTTAAAATTTGGCCGAATACTCCTATGCAGACTTGTTTTTAAATGTCAAGAAAGCACAGAAGTGATTCAAAGCCCCCTCTTTTTCCGGTAGTGTTGGCTCCATCTAATAGCAGTTTGAATAACTTTTTAAAGTCAAGATGATGTTGGGTTGTTTTCTTCCAAAGTTCAGAGGAGGAGAATGAAACAAAACTCCTTCCCCATGGAAGCACAGTTCTTGCATAAAAACTGTAGGATTTTTAGGAACACTTCTGGCAGTGTGGAGCCATTTCATGTTCTCTCTGTGTTTAGTTTAACCCTGAATGCATAAAATGTAATTTATGCACCATGCAACTGTGCCTTGAGATGTTTTCCTAATTCCTCCCTAAGGATTTCTTAAGAACCGGGTAAAAGCTGTCACCTTAAATATGCTGAGACACCAAGGAGGTGTTTTAGCATATATTCATATAATTCTTCCTCTTTTATTTCTTTAAAAGTGTATTTTTCTTTCAAGTATTGTTTGACTACGTAAAGTCTTTTGACGACAAAGGCCTGAAGTTCACCACTTATCCTATGGATAAGAAAATAGCTGCACGTTTTTTGTGCCTAATAATGCCAGAGGTAAGGGATTCTCTGAGTCAGACTTCTGAAGACATTTAACATATCTGGCTCTTGATATACCCATGCATAAAGAAAGATATGGAGACGAGAAATCTTGCGTTGGCTTCAGAACTAGAAGAAATACAGGATGTGTTACAGCCACTTCTATAGTGCTCTGTAGTCTCAGGGGGCTGCGAGGAGTGATTAAGGCTCTTTTGTGAGGCTGGAGATCCACCAGCCTCAAAGTGTGCAGTGGCAACTGAGAGCTTTTGTAGGGCATCAATCCCATTTGAATGCAACAGGAACCGTTTCACAAAAGAACTGAAACAACCAAGGAATTGTCACTGCTTGGGTGCTTTTGAAAGTAGTACCTCAGGAAATGTAAAAGCAAACTGAGAAGAGAGAACTTGGTGGTTCAGAAGTGGGAGCAGCAGATGATAGATGCATGACAGGCAACTTCCCCTGAGGTAAAACACCATCGACACCCAGGAAATGTTAAATATGAATACAGGATTTTAATGAGAAAATCAGTTATATTCAGAAGAAAACTATAAGACTCAACACTTCAGTCCATCCTTGTTAGATTTTTCTATTTTTATATGTTTTATACATTTATAACTCTCTACTATTTTTATATTTTTGCGTGCTCAGCACCTGTAGCCTCCTTGTAGTTTGAACACTGAGCTGTTATCGAGGAAGATGGAGCTGATTTCTTTCGGCTTCTTACTAAGGTGTCACTGAGATGGGCTTTAGTATCTGTCAGGCACTTCAAAACATCCTACAAGGCTTTGATTTCAATTTAATAACAATAAGGTCATGTCAGTCTACAATCCTGAACATTTTGGATGATGCAGATAAAAAAAATTTCTGGCCATGCAGGTAAATTCACCTGGGCACTACTTTTGCATGAAATTAGGAACATATTTCTGTTGGAGTAACTACTATGGATGAGTTACTGGGCTTGACTTTGATTTCAAAAGAGCAGGAAAATTGAAGACGATTTTGCTGGATTTTTCCTCTGCTTTCTTCTGGAAAATCTGATTAAACCTTTTTCTAACCATTCCTCCCTAGAGGTCTCATTTACTACTAAGAAATTTTAACATTGCTTTTGAACAGCAAAAAAAATGCAACACAAGCAACATTTTAATGATTACCTGGTTATATTTAACACCCATAAAAATTCTCTTGTTTAGGGAGCCGAAAATAATTGAAAATATATTGGTTTTAAATTATGTATGGACTGTTGAAGTGGAGCACAATCAGAAGAAAGCTATTTCTTGTAAAACAGCTTTGGCTGAAATAAGCCTCCTGTCTACCTCAATTATCATGGGCAATTTTTGAACATTGCATTGAACTCGGAGTGTTGTGCACAAGAAGTCGTTCATCAAACACAATAGATCTTTCTGTAGTTAAAGGAACGATTGTGTGTCTCCAAAATCCAGCCCCTCAAGGGACTAACGCTGTTCCTGGGAGCAGTTAAGGGGAGAGAGCAATTCTTTGGCTGCTAATGAGGGTGACCAGAGCACGAGAACCGAGCAAACTGCTCCCAGTGCTGGTGATGTGGGATGAGCAGCTGGAATTCTTCCCATCCCTACTGCTCCCATGTGTGCACAGTTCACTTTAAACTCCCTTGCCTGCAGGGTGTAATGCAATCCAGACCAATGAAATGGACTTTTCCTAAAATCGTTTATCCCCAGCACTAGGTTTTGGTCACTGTTTCTTGTACCCAGTAAAACACTGACGTGTTTACAGATGGCATTAAGACGGTCTGTGCACAACTGTAAGGCTCAGTGTACATCTTGGTCTGATAGACTGTCACCAGCACACATTCTTCAGTAAATATATTCTGTTTGAACACCTAAAATGTGCAGCCTAAAAGGCCGCAAGGCTCGAATTTGGGGTGCGGTTTGTTGTGACTTGGAGGACACAGCACGATGTCCTGGCCCAGGGACCAGTGGAAGGTCACAGCGTTCGTGGTGGTGCCTTGCTGGCCTTGCTTGTGACTTGCGTATTTTGTGCCAGGGTGGCAGGGCATCTGTCACAGCAGATGGAATGACAGAAGTGTTTGTGCAGCGAAACCAAAGCTTTTGTGCTGAGTCTGAACTCTGTTCTGCTCTGGGGTGGGAAGGTGAGAGGGAGAGAGAACAGAAGAGAAGCTCCAGTGGCAGAGCACTGACCAGGGACATGGGTGGCTGCTGGGACAGTTAATTGCAGCGTGGACAGAGACACAGCAGAGATTTCAACTCCCACGTCTGAGGTGTGTCAACACTGGAGAATCTTTCAGGCTCTACTCAGTGAAAGCTTGAGTAAATAGAGGGAAGAAGCTGCAAGTGTTTGGGTTTTTTCTTTCCCTCAAACTTACAGAATCACAGACTGGGTCATCTGGTCCCACCTCCCTGCCTGAGCTGGGCTGTCCCAGAGCACATGGCACGGGATTGTGTCCAGACAGTTCAGGAACTTCTCCAGGGAGGGAGACTCCACGCCTTCTCTGGGCTTCTGTTCTGGAGCGTGGTCACCCATCCTTTTTGGAATGTGTTCATGTTCAATAAGGCATTTTGCATTTATTTCTTAGTTCGTAGAGGTACATACAAATTGAAGTATCTTGGGCTGATCCAGTATTATTTTAAGGAGACATTGCTCAGATGGATTTTTTCCCTTGTATTTCTCTACAGACATATGCAAGTATATATTTTAAACTTTAGAGACAAGTTCCTGTCTTGTTAAGACAAACTCCTTTTATCTATCGAAACAGTCTGTAATTGCAAGAAACTGCTTGTATTTGACATTTCTTTAAGAGGAAGCATTACACTAGAACTAAAATAACACATTGTGATGGTAACACATTGCACAATAACACATTGTGGTGGGGTAACATCAACACAAGCATTCCCCCGCTCACCCACGCACCCTGCTCTGCAAGTCCAGTCCCAAAAGCCCTCTCCTCTCGATGGATGGTGAGTCTTGGAAAGCCAACGTACTCAAAGATGTCTTGGCAAATCAGAATTACCTGTCTTTATTATCTTTTGTGTGTGTGAATTTTATTCTTTTAAACCAAGTACTTCATAAAGTACTTGAAACAATTCAATGAGAAATGCCTTTCATCAGAGAGATCTAGATCCCTTTTATCATTCACTTCTGTGATCAAATTTTCCGTGACTTGAATTGATCTGAATCACAATAAGGTAACGTTAAGTCAGTGCTTTTTATGTTCAATGGACTATATAAAGTTCTGGCTTAATATTTTTTTCATATTCACAATGTTAAAAAGACTTGGCATACAAGACAAACTTCTGGAGTTCTTACAAATTATGTTCTGAAAAACATTTCACAGCCATCATTGTGTTTCTCTAAATATTTTTAGTCTTGACAAATTACTTAAAACATCCAAAAAACAATCACTGAAAAATTTCTGTTCTTTAGTCACTTCTCTCGGGCCTTCAGATGAAATGGATGAGTGGGAAAATGTTGCTATTTTTCATGCATCCAGGATTTCATTGTGTATTCCTCAGGAATGTTGCAGTTGAGAGTTTTCCTTCTGTTTTCCAGTTAAGCTGGGCACTGCTGTTACTACGATTTAAAAGGGAGAAATTTCTGTTTCTGATGTTGAGGAACCTTCAAGAATTCAGGCAGAGTCCAATGCACACAGATGAAGTCAAGACAAAGTGACAAAGACAGCTTGTTCCTGAGGAAAGTTAAATATTTTTTCTGGCTAATTTATGTGACACCTAAAGGAAAAATGCCGAATGAAACATTCTGTAACACTGGGTCTGCCTACAACCACTGCTAATAGAAAGGGACAGTGACTTGTACACTGTCTGATGCAATTTATGATTTTATTCTGCACTACTCAGATACAAATATGGTTTCTCATTTGTATTTCCTTTTCCTTGTGCAGTGAAGCAGCACTGACAACTGATTGGCATCTTTGAATCCTCTTTTTTTTTTATGGCAAATATCAGTAGCAAAGCCTATGTTGAAAGACTTGATGTCAATTTGTACTTTAGAGACAAATTCTGAAGTGTTTTATCAATTATCCCAGTAAATGATGTCTGCACAGATCTATGCTGAGCAGCACTGCTGTTCCTTGTTTTCAGAGCAGACACCGTCTGTGCTTCTGCCACCACCAAAAAGGCAAAGGGCTGACTCAAGCCGAGAGGAGTGGGAAAAGAGAGGTTAAAATAACCTTTGGAACTCGAAAAGGATGTATTCACTAAAAACGCATGTGAACACCCTGTCACTCCACCCCATCCCTGTTTGCCTAGAGTTAGCTATAACATTGTCATTTTGCAGGACATGAGACTAATTGCAGTTTTCTGTGCTCCGAATATTGACCAGTCAGACACTTCAGTATGGACCAGTCATACATTTCCCCATCTGCAGGGGCCGTGTTCCCTTGGGCACCTTTTAGAAACACTTTAGGTGCAGCTGGTAGAGCCACTGCAAAGCCACCCTGGAGATTTGGCTGCTGCCAGACACAACGGGAACGCAGCTGACTGACAGGAGACCTCCCCGTGGCTTGAACCTCCCAGAGCAGCTGTAAATTCAGCAGCAAGAAGGGGTTTAAACAGCATGGGCAGTAGAAGAGGTTTAAGCAGTATGGGCAGTAGAAGGGGTTTAAACAGTCTGGGCAGTAGAAGAGGTTTAAACAGTATTTCCCCCGTGCTGCTGGGAAAAGAAAACTGCTTTATTCTGATGCTTCTATTCATGCCCTTCTGGAGAGACTCCAGCAGGGATGTGGAGAAAATCCACACACCTTCCCCGACATCAGACCTGTGCTGGGGGCCTTAATGCTCCTATTTGGTGTCGAAAATGCTTCCTGCATCCATTGAAACCTAAAAATCAGAACTTTCTTGTAAACTAATTGCCCCAAAACATCTTTAAGGGGTTTTGAATCAGGTGAAAATACCTTTCAGCAACTGGGTAATAGCTGCACTTTGTACCTATTTTTTTCTTTTACATTTAAATAGAACAAATTGTTACTGTGCTGTATATCTGGGCACAGAATGCTTATTACCAACAGGAAGCTTGTGGAAGGAGCTTTTTAATGTATCTTGGAAGTGGGATATCAGAATGATTTTTCGTTTGTATTTATTTAAGGCAACACAATAAGGAATCAAAATTTTTCTTACTTGATTACTCTGAGCAGTTCTAATTGTGTGTTTCTTGGCATCTTTTCAGTGCACTTTTCCTAAACTTGAGAGTAAGAACTGGAACTTCCTCGTGAAAAAAAAAAACATGACAGAGTTCTCCCTAAATGATTGCCTCAAGTGCAACCACTCAACCCGTATTTATTCATCTAAATGCAGATTTTAAGGATGTCATCCTGTTTTAAATAATGTCACGATTTCTGACAGAATGCAGGAGCTGTTGACAATCAGGTTCTTGGAGGTCTGTGGAAACACAATCTCTGTTGTGGTCCTGCCGCTTGCAGGATTAATTCCTACTGAAACCTTTCAGTGCCCTTGTGGTGTTTGTGCTCCCGGAGATTTTATTGTTCCCACTCGCTCACCCAGCTGCTCTTGCAGTTTATGCAGGTGCTCGCTCCTGAACACACGAGGGCTGAAGTGGAGACACGGAAACAAAGCAGTTTTGTTTTGCCTCCCAACTGACCAGCAGGTCTGTAGGGGACCTAAGTCATTTTAGTTGCTGAAAATTATTTTCAAGGAAGGAGTAGACCTTGCACATCTGAATTACCAAACCTGATGGATAAGAGCATATTTGACTTTGTGCTTCGACATTTTACTGCCCCCTTGACCGCATGCATATGGAGCACCAGGAGAATGTCACTGGCTTTTCTGCAGCTTTGCAATTCATAATTGTGCAAAAATGGGCCTCATTTTCATATGCTGAGACACTTCAAGCCTGGGGACCAATTTACTGGGGCTCCTGAGCTGCTTGTTGTGGCACCAGCCTGGTGCAAAGCGTCAGCACTCTCGGCTTGTCAAATTTCTACTCATGCAAACTTTTTGTAGCCTCTCCTGAGCTGTGGCCTGGCCTAAAGGAAGGAGAACCGTGTTGGAGGCTTGTCATGGGAGTAGGATATTTATGATGCAGCACAAAACTGTTACATCTGATTTTTCCACAGATAGAAGTCATCTGGCTTTTGATTGTATTTTTCTGGGGTGGTTTTATTAATTTATTTTCTTTTATTAAGGAAAACCTTCATTCATTATTGTTCGTTTTTTTGCACTTTTATACAGTCAAGCCTTGGGAGTTCTTCCCCATTAAACTTCAAGTATCCAAGTTCCCCATTCACTTCTACACTGGCCATTATGGCCTTAAGTCTCATTTTTAAGGAAGTTGTCTATGACTGATGTCTTATTTTGACAGGAAGAAAACATTTTTGCAAGCATTTGCAGTCAAAACATTTCAAGTGCTCTCTTTGCTTCTTTGCTCTCTATTTCTCCAGCATTCCCTCACAAAAATCATGTGAGTACAACAAACACAGGGATGTGACTTATACCTTTTAATTTTTAAATTTTTTTTCATGTTCTCTTAAATTAAATCTAAGCAGATGACAAGGGGCAAACATCTTCTCTAAAGAATTTGAATTAGGGTCATTTCCATTATGGGACCTGAAATGAAAATTTAATTCGTACCACGAGACACAATCATGTTCAGATTCCTCTCTGGACTCAGCACTGTGATTGAGTGGGGAAAAATATTTAAGTGGCTTGAAAATAATTTAATTTGTAAGGTGTTTTTCTTTTTTTTCTAGAGGGGTGTTTTTTGGTTTGCCTTCTCATCAGCTGCAACTTCAGCCTTAACCTCCCTCTACACTTGGAAGTCCGGGGTGTGCAGAGGGGGGTTGTTTGTTCTTTGTTTCCATATCTATCGGAGGGAAGGACCAAAGGGAATTAAATTGTGCAGGTGTGTTGGAAGCACTTAATTTGAATACTTTTCTATCTCAGACTTACAAGCTGGAAGTTGGAGGAGCTGAGCAGATGGGAGGTATCTGGCTCAGATGATCACCTGTCATTGACTGAATTGTTAAATAATGGCTGTTAGAGAATATTTGTAAAAAAATCTGCATATAGAAACTGGTGAAAACAATACTTGCCATACTTGTTACTCAGCGGGAGGAAAGAAAACACATATGATTGTTAGGGGAAATCACAGAGTAATTTACCTGAACACTTAAACCACTGTTGCTTTCAAAAACACTTTTTCCAGACGGCAGATCCTGCCATGGATTGTTCGGTTCTATCAGGGATTTCTTTTCTCCTCTGTACAACCAGGAACATTTTAATTATTTTTGTTGTTGCAGAAAACCATACTTTTGTCTCACATATGAACAAGAAAAGGAAAATGAGACCAGAACAAGCCAAGGTGCATTCCCACCTCAGCTTGGAGAGTGATAGAATGAAAATTTCGTTGTGGAAGTGGAAGCATGGGCAGATTTTCCTTTTCCATCTGTATGCTGGCAATAGTTTTGGTGTTTTCTGGGGGTATTTTTGTTGTTGTATTGGGGTTTTTTTGTTTAAAATCTTTATTTATTGAGATTAACTCCTTATTTCTGTGGCACTTCCAACTCAGTGTAGATCCTGCATTCTGGCCCTAGAAAGAGCTGCTTGTTCTCCCTCTGCAGAGTGAGAGCAGCCAAGGCCAACGCTGCATTCACTGCACTGGGGGGGCTCTGAGCAGGGCAGGGCAGTGCAGGACACCTTGGAAATGATGATTTGTGTGTGAGGGGTGGGAGCTCACGGGGGAAAAGGTGTCCACAGGACCAGTAGTTTTTAATGGAGCCATGGAATTGCATAAGAGATTAAACTCTAAGTACTAAATAATGCGATATTGGTGACAGAGGGAAGTTTAAGGTGGGTAGTAACACTTCATATTTCCTTTATTTCCAACCCTCTCCCTTTTTATCCCACCTGTTATTCTTGGGCTTTTTGATTTTACTTCTCCTTGGGGGTTTTGTTTGTTGGGTTTGTTGTGGTGATGGCATTTTTGGTGTTTTGTTTTGTTTTGTTGATTTGGTTTTCGGTTTTTTAAGCCATATTTGTATCTGTAATGCAAGGCTTAAGAAGGGAGGAAATTAGAAAATTATTTGATAAGGGAGGTTTTTGAACACTTTTTGAACCTTCAAAGGCAATCATATTTGGCTCCTATCAAGTTTTGGACGCAGATTCACTCATCCCTAAAGAGACATAAAGAGGAGGATGGTGGAGTTATAGCAAAAATTCACTTGGAAATGCTCTTACTAATGCTGCTCTGAAGTGTAACTATTCAATTAAAAGGAAAAATAATGATGCTTTTATTAAACAAAAGAGCACCAGCAGAGAATATTACTAAAGCCCAAGGACAAGTGTAACTCTTCTACCAACAATAATGCAGATTTTTTGCATATATTATGGATTATATTCTCTTTTCAATGCACATGCATTAGCATTAATGGGCCAGAAGAAGATGATAGATCCATTTGCACTTCTACCCAGTATCAGCAGCAAAATTCATTACATTCACACACTCTCTGACTCTTTTGATTCCTTTTGAAATAAATCCAAATATTCATCATTCAAGGACGTTAGGGAATAAATTATTTTCCATTTCCAGAATGTCCACAAAAAGATCAAAATTATTTCATTTGGTATTATAATTTACTCAACCAACTTTGCAGTTGTTTTTCCTCTAATTCCATGGGTTGTGGAAAAGGTTTGCTGCTAAGTCAGAGCTGTAGGTGCTGCTTGGTAAGGACTGATTTTGTAATATTGCTTTTTCTCTCCGTTTAATTATCCAGTGCAAGGGTAAGAGGAATTATTTTATCATGTGATGCAGTTCTCAGTGAGGCATCTGATAATAACTTTTTGAGGGGGAATTCCTTTTCTCCTTTGCAGCCAGAACAACGGGAGTTCAGAGTCCAAAGTCTCTTTATGGTGTTGCTTGGGAATCTCTGCAATTTTCTGTGACCTTCAGAGCTAATGGTGAAAAAAAATTTGCTGCCTCCTTCCAGTGCAAAACATGGTTTGGGTTTTGTCGGATCGCAGTGAAACCCCAGAGAAGGGTCTCTTTCCCCAAAACCAGGCAGGTGCAGTCGCAGGGATTTCCACGTGTGGAGCTGTGGGTTTTCTCAGGATGCTTTTATCAGCAGCCTAAAATCCTCTCCTTTACAGTTTTCCACGGGAATGTGGGAATCAGTGGGAATTGGCACATTACAGATGCACTGTAAATCCTTCCAGGTTTGAAGTCAGTGGGAGTCTTTCTACAGTTTGGGATCCATCTGTTACTACATCAAATAAAGTCTGGGGGAGAGAACTTACTGGTATGGGTTTGGTTTGCAAGGAAAGGCTTTGAGGTTGGAACACTGGAGTTGCAGAGATGGAAATATCTGCAACAAAAGAAAATACAATGGGAATTTAGCTGCTGGGCTACTTAATGTTGGGAAGTAGAAAAACACATGAAAGTGTTTGGAGATAATATTGCAGAAGTTTTTAAATGAGGGACTGGACTGGAAGGGCAAATATAAAGGGACAGTGGGAATGTAGAAGGTAGTGTTTTGGGGTTTTGGTTTTGTGGGTTGGAGTTTTTTTGCTGTGGGATTTTTTTCTTTTTTTTCTTTGCATTATTGACAGGTTTGTTTTCGAAATCCCCACTGGAAGAACCAGAGAGAATTCCCAAACTGGAGATGCTGTGTGTGTCTATATATCTCTAAAAAAAAGTATTTCCAATATCAGCAAGTGGAAAAAATGTGAATATTCTGTAAAATTTAATTGCTTTATCAAGGTTTCCACTTCTTTCTTAGCAAAAATCTGTAAATTTAAAGTGATATAGGCCCCAGGCAATGAATATTTACTGTCAACAAATTATGCAGGATTCATATATCATATTTTTTGAATTTTCTGCAGTTCAATACAAATCTTTTTGTTCCTATGGCAACCTTGATGCGATCTGAAATGTAGACAGTATTAGGCACAAAGGGTTGAATTCATGCCTGGTATCTCTCCTGGAATGAAAACTCCTTCTTAAGCAACGAGATTATTCCAAAGCTAAGGGACCAACCAGTGAAATAAAGTCAACCCACTCAATTTTTGGCACATTTTTCACAGCAGCACTCAGACTGGAGCAGGAAAGAGCGGCCATGCACCAAGGCTGACCTTTGTTTGGACCTCAGATGAAGAGCCAATATTGTCCTGGTCACGTGGAGCTGATGAGAGTGTCCTGAAATCCGGGAAGTTTCTCTGTGTTCTCACATCTCTCCAGACCTGCTGCACATCACTACACGTAGGCTGTGTTCTTTCATGGCTCATCAAAAATGTAAAACTGCAGAATGCCTCGTCCTGAACTCAGGGGCAAGTCCAGGACCAGAGTGTGGGACTTCCTGCTCTTCCCATACATCACAAGTTTTTAATTAGTGGATTTATTGCTACCATTATCAGATCTAAATACCAGAGGCAATGTTTTCTCTTGCAGAGCATGAATAAGAGCAAGGTTTAGCACTAAGCTTGTGCCTCCCTCTAATACAGGTACTAAATGATTCATGTTCCAGATTTGCTTTTAGGAGAGGGAACATCATAACCTCCTTAAGTTCCTATTAACCGGTTTTACTTTCTTTAAAATGTATTTTGTTAAGCAAGCAAAACATAAAAACTTCACATATTCCGTGATTGATGACCTTTCTCACAGAGCCTGTGAACAGGAACAACTGAAGAATATTGGAGCAATTAAGAAGTTTCTGCACAGGCTGTACACTTATCAAAATTACTCAGACAGGCATTCAGCTGGATCATTGCCCCTTATGCCTTACCTACTGTCAAATCAGCTCGAACAGCACCCACAAAGAGTATTTTAGGCACATCCGCAAAATGCCACCGTGAACTTTGAGAACTTTGAGCAGCAATTATAGGAATAAAATATATTGGCCTTCAAGTGATTTAAGATGAACTCCTCAACAGCATCTGTCCAGACACTGATATCTCACCGTGTACTATTTTTCCTCACCTTACAGGTATTAGCTGTTAAGGGAGCCTTCACATTTTCCCAGACAAAACCCAGACTCTAAAATGTAAAAGCTGAACTGATCGTAGTGGCAACTGAGCACTTGTGTGGAATGTCTCCCTTTGAAATGCCAGTTACTAACGCAAGAAATTCAATGAAATGAAAAGAAATTTAGGCCAGATGGCAGTGCAGGGAATGTTTATTGGATATTAATGTCTACTGTTCTTGAACTGTTTTTTAAACATCTTTTTTTAGGACTACAAGAAAGGAAAAGAATTTGGGCATTGAGTCAGGCTCTTTTGCTGCTGATGGCATTGTCTTCTAAAGTCTCTTTCCTGTATTTACTGTACTGTCTTGATGCAGTGAGGTTTTTATCCTGATTACAGAGATATTCTAAAAAACACTGGCTCTAATACTTATAAACCCTAAAATAAAATCCTAAAACAGTTGACTGGAATGACCTCTGCAGGTCACCTGGTTGAGACCCCACTTGGAGCAGGGCCAGCCTAGATCAGGGTACTCAGGGCCTTGACCATTAAGTTTTGAGTATCTGCTAGGATTAAAATTCTTTCAATTGAAATCTCAGCATGTCAGTGTAAAATTTCTGTATCGTATGCTTGAGTTTTGTTCCTGACCTCATGGTAACTCCTCACACTTCATGGGGATGCATGAATTCAGCCCAGTAACAGAAGGGCTAAATCTGTAATAAACTTGGAACTTTGTTTTTCTCTTCATTTTTGTTTGCTTGTTTCTTTAGGGATTTTGTGTTTTTGGGGGGATTTTTTTGTAAAAAAGATTTTTAGTGGACTGGCAAGGTAAGATACCTTCCAGCTTTTCTCAAATGTTTTTGTGCTGCTATAGTCTATAAATTGAGATTTGAAGAAAAAGTTTTTCAAGGGTACAGTGTGTTTCAGCCTAAAAAACAGTCAGTGGTATGTATTAAGTATAAAACAGTTTCCAAAGAGTTGCCATAAAGTGGATGCCAGTTATGTATTTTTAAATTGCCTGGGTTTTCTTGTCCTTCTCTTTGTCCCCTTACAACACTTACTTTCTTTTGAAATAGTTTTATGGTTTCTCCTAAAATTGCACAAATCAATTAATTTTATTTGAGTGGTTTTTAAAGCAGGCAAAATGACCAATCCATTTTCATAAAGCAAAACAAGACTTTCAGTTTCCTTGTGGCCTTTAAATCCTTTTTTCCCCAGCTGAAGTCTCATGGCAGTTTACGGAGGGATGTAGATGGAAGCCTGAAGTGGCAGAAAGGAAAATAAACAAACTCCGGATTTGTTGGGGAAGATGGAACAGGAAAGCCTTTTAAATATGACTGCTTAGATTTTGAGAATATGAAACATGTAAGTGAAATAGAATTGAAAGCAAGTTTCAATGTGTAAGATGCCAAGCCATTACTTACTGAACAACTGGAAAAGACAATGGCCTGGCTGGCTGAAGGAAATCCCCTTTGATTAAACAATGCCCTCCTCCTTTCCAAGAGTCCAAGGGTCAGAGCAGACCCCACTAATTTGGAAGGAAGGGTTCAAAGAAAAACTTCTAGGGTTTAAAATGTAACACAGTAGGGTAATGTAATGATTCTTATTGGCTGTATGTAAATGCTATAGGATTTGTATCTTGTACTAGATTGGTTAGTGTAAATTAGAATATTCAGTATAAAAGAAGATTTAATGTATTGTAACGGGAACTTCACTCTCTTAACTTCATCCTCTTAGCTCTTTTAGCTTAGCTCTCCTAGATTCGTCTCTCTTGGCTTTCCTTCTCTCTCTGGGGCCTGCTCTGAGCTGCAGCTGGCAGCTCTTAGCAGGCCCCATTCCCCACGACCTTTGCAATAAACCGCACGCTCCAAAACCAGCCTTGGCTTCAGAGACCTCTCGTCCCAGCTGTACCAGACCCGTCCCAGCGAACTCCCACACTGGCTGTGGGAAGCAAAGTCCAGGAAGATCTTGGCCGGTGAAATCAGAGAGGATTGAGGAGGTGCTCGTGCAACCCCTGGTTTCTCCAACCGCACAGGAACACGCGCAGAAGGAAGAGGGACAGATTTGTAGGGAGAACAGCAAACGCCAGTTTGAGTAGGTGCCCCTGAGGCCGAGGAACGAGCGCTGCCCGGGTGCCGGTGCCGCTGCGGCTGCGGTGCTCGTGGCCACTGCGGCCACGGTGCTCATGGCCACTGCGGCCATGGTGCTCGTGGCCACTGTAGCCACGGTGCTCGTGGCCACTGCGCCCTGGTGCCGGCAGCTCTGCACGTTTCTGCTCGGTCCCTGCATCCTCCCTATTCCCAGCTCACCTTTCCCACGACCCACCTGACCCAGCTTCACTTTGACTCCTCAGTAACTCTGTCTGGGCTGAAGGTGAAACATCTTCATCTGCTAAATGAGGGAGCTTGCTTTCCACCAGGGACAGGCTGTTTCTTTGCTGAATGCATACAATATAAATCAAAGTATGTGCTGTTATTAATAAATAAGGCATTGGGTAGGCTTTGTCTGGAAGTCTGGTTGAAAGCACTGATTATGATCCAATAACTTTTGAAAAATGCATTGTTGCCTTTGGGATATTGAAGCATGGAATAATTAAACTGCAAGTTTGCAAAAGCAGAGTTGTAGCTACAGACAGGGACTATTTGCAGCAACTGATTTACTTGTAGGCTATAATATATATTTTTTTCGTGATTTACTGATAAATATCCCACTTAAGGATTTCAGAACACAAAACGAATTATCGAATATTTTCAGTAGATACATTTCAAAACTGTGCTAGTTATCGAAAATCAATGGTAATTGACTGTGCACTTGGAGTTTGTGGTGCTGATATTTAGGATTTTAGGACTATTATGGGCCGAATAGAAAATGAATTGACTGCTACTGAACGGAAATTTTGTGCAGCAGTGCTAAGTTCAGATGTGACATCTATTGCTTTATTGGAATTGAGCATCTCTCAATTCTCTTGAACTTTAATCGTTGCACTGGAAGTGTAATTGTGCTGTAGCTGATTACAAACAGGAAAGTTTTTTCTTCTGGCTGCTTAGTCTGACTATTACTAGGAAAGACTGGAGCAAATGTGGTTTTTTGTCTATGAAACATTCAGTTCCTGCTCAGGTGCTTCCAGAGAAAAGGAATCTGGTCCCTGATATTTTCTTTTGTAGGATCAATCACTTGCAGCCATGGAAGTTACAGGAGAGGGAGCTTAATGTTTTATCCATATTCTTCTCTAATTCCATATTTCAGTCACATCTGTGTACTTCTCTTTTTATACAAACTGTACATTTACGGGGGACTGCGTGGGCTGTGGGTAAGGGTTTCCAAAGGTGTCATTAGAACAATCTGCAAAATCTACAGGGAGAAGCCCTGCCCAGCCCCTCTGTGCTGTGATTAATAATCCCAGCGCATCTTAATCCATCACAGCTTTATGAGAGAGTGGTTACCTTGCCTGGGAAACAGATAATGCTGTTGTAGGACAAGAGAGGATTTAACTCTCAGCAGTAGCGATAAGAGGAAAAACGGCGTACAAGTGCAGAATAAAACAGTTTTCTGTCACAGCATTAAGCTGGAAGTACACTCTGGTCTTGAATTTTAACAGAAATCTTTAATTAAGGATGTCATGGGCACTGTAATCTTTGGGTTTGATAACCTGGAGACTGACTTTTGCAATACGTTGCACCCTTTTTTTTAGTTTGCAGATTCTCAGACTAAAAACCTTTCAGCAATATGTGCTCATTCTTCAAATCTCATCTTATCTCAGAAGGATGAATGTTGCAATTAACAATTCAGAACTCTTTATATTTTAGTAACCACGCATAAAAATTAACTCAAGCAAATGTAATTTAGAATAATAATATGTTTTCCAAATGTTTCCTACATTAATCATGGTGAAGATGGTTACTATAGTACCACTGCTGGATTTTATTGAAAATAAAGTAATTCAGTGTGGTACCTGTTCTCTTGAGAGCATTTCTGTGTGTTTAAAAGAAGTGAAGGATGCGAGTATGAGACAGTAAGAGAACCTTCTGTTTTTTGTTGAGTGAATTCAGTGCTTGGTAACATTTTGATACAAAAGCAATAGAGCAGTGTTTATTTTCAGGAAAAGGTTCTGAACTTTGCTATTTGTCAATGGATATTTCTAAAATTTCCGTACATACGAGAGGCAAAAAGAATAAAGGATGTGTACCAAGTTTTCCGCCAAAATAAATATTAGACCCAAGACAAATAGTTCACCCAGGTTATTAACTGTGTGGTAAATAAACCCATTGAAGTTTGCTTGCTGCTGTTTACCCAAGGTATTTTGCTGACATGAGGCTGAATGTGCCACCCAGACTTCTAATTAAATGTCACTGAGGAGCCTGTAAAAAGGTTTGTCTCCAAAAACACACACAGGAGTCATAGGCCAGATTTTTTGGTAAACGTGGTTGTAATTTGTTTACAAATTTCCCCGAACAGGCTCCAGAACAGTTTTGGCACATGAGTCTTTAGGGATGTGTAAAGGCTTTGTAGCACCTTTAAGGCAGCAAAGAAACTCTCCCTATTACATGGGTGCTTCTAGGTAAGAAAACTTCACTCACTGAGTTGCTTGAGTGAGGATAATATTCATGATGTGGGTTTGATGTCCTAGATTCTCATAGTCCAGAGGGAATCTAATTCAATGCATCTTGGTTTTTGCACTTTTCTGGTGGTTTGTTTGTCTGCTTCCCCTCTGTGGAAATGTGCCTTCACCCTGTTTTCCTGCTGGATGTGAATTTCATGTTTTCCTGCTTTGGACCATCATTTAGTTGGGCCTGATATTTATGTTACTGCTGAGTAAAGCTGAAGTTGTTACTCCAGGTCCACCATCAACATTTTCTCATAGTCAAATTATCAATAGATTACTATCAATAAATTAGATCCATCTAATCTAATTTACCTGCCAGTCTGTGGTCACAGAAAGTTCTATGTGATAAAATTCAAAGTTATTAATCTCTGGCCTGGCACATACTGAAACTTGAGTCCAATTAGGGACACAAGACCTTGCCCTGTCTCTGCGGGCTCCTAGAGGAGCTCAGGAGAGGCTGGGAGCTGCCGTGTGGGAGGCAAACTGGGGAGCCTCCCTGTGCAAGGAAGGGGTTGAGGAGTTGTGCAAAGCCAGCTTTCAGCCAGTGGCCGGGATGGGATGAGGGAGAGGAGAAGAGCCTTGGGGAGGGTGCTGGTGTGGCTGGCAGCCAGGATGAAAACAGCGCTCCCCACTGTCGGGTGGGTTTGGTTTTAGCACCAGACCAGCTGGATAGGAGTCCTTCCTCCTTCCAGTGGGTTGGCTCCTGCATATGCTGCATAGCTGTAATTATGATATAAACTGTTTCATAAAATTTTCAGATTTGGCACAGAAGCAAAGGATGAAGTTAACCTTACTTCCAGGTTAAGAAAGCCATCTTAAGTTTTGGTCTAGACCCTTGAAATGCTAAAATTCACCTTATTTGTCAGGGAGGAGGCACAAAAGTCTTTGTTTTCTTTCCCACTGCATGCAGCATTCAGAAGGGTGAGGCAAGGGAAGGCAAAAGAAACTCAAGTGGCCTTTTTGGCACCTGGGTTACAGATGAAAAAGAAGTGCTAAATTAAATCTCACATCTCAGTGTTAATTACTTACTTGGCTGCAAATTAGCACTTTAAATGTGTAGCACAAATATGTTTCTCTTTAGCTGCTGTGGATGACGTGGTTTGCCAAGTGTTTCTTGCTGTGTAATATAAGTTTTCTTTTTGTGGCCATATTTTATTCAAAATTATGCACCAGGTGCCTCCAGTGAGTATGTGAGTCTTGAACGGAACCTTTAATGCTTATTTAACTTCATTATGTGGAGGACACATTTCACAAAACCTAACTGAATGAATGTTTTAGGGTCAGGTGGAATCTCCGAATTCATAGGAAAAATAAATCTCAGTGTGGAGATTTCTGAAAGAAGTTTTAGGGGGGTGCTGGGGCAATCCTTCTTCATACCGGTGTAGGAATTTGGAACTGAATGTCAGATCCAGGCTTGTGTGGCTGTAGGCATCTCATTACACAGATATATTTCTGTAAGAGCAGCCCTGTACAAGGTTTTGTTCCTTAGTTTTGCCTTGCATTCATCGAGCTTATTTTTTCCTTCTGGCCACAATCAAAGCTGGATCTTTCCTTTGAAATATTTTTTTAAAAATCCTGCAATTCACATCTGTATTAAATATCTCTTAAGGCTCATGGGACATAAAAGCAATTGTAGATAAAAACCCAAATGGATAGATTGCAAAACAGCACCCAGAAGAAAAGTAATTTTCTGAAATTCCTAAATAAATTGCTCTCTAATTCACAAATAATGCAGTATGTATTTAGGTTGTTAGAAAGAATGATTACTGAATACAGAGCTCAGAATTCGTAAGAGAACAAAAGCATATATGTAATTGTTGAGAAAAAAGAACTATAAAAATACAGAACTTCTAATATTTAACTGATTTCCTTCATAAATCACTTGCTGCTAAATGCAAAACAGTGAGGTATCAGAAGCAAAATAATTTCTTTAAGGAAAATAACCTTCAAAAGCAGTTGTGTCTACCATAAATTCCACTACAAACCGTGTAAATACTTTCTCTGTTTTTTTCTGTGTTTCTCTTTATTAAAGAACACCTCAGACTTTGCCTCTTGCTCTTGTCAATCAGAAACAGAAATCAAAAAAATTCAATAGATTGAAGATAAAGTGTTGGTCTAATCTTGATGTAGCTTAACATAGTAATAAATGCTGCATTGGAATGCTGTGCTTTCATCCCCAAAATATAGCATGGAAAAAGAGGAAACAGTGCTAATGCTGGGGTCCATTGGAACATGCAGAGGAGTAGAACCAGAGTGTTCAAACACAAAATTCTTAGGCAAGAAATCTGTTTCATGCTTTTTTTCTTTTCATGAAATAGACTTTCAGATTAAAACTGGTTTTTTTTGTTTGTTTTTTTTTTTTTTTTAATTAAGCTGTTCTGAGATTTAAATATTTGGCCACTCAAAAGAATATTTTGGCACTTTGAAGTTGTTTGGTTAACAAGAATTATTTCCTAACCTTATCCTTCAGATTCGATAGACATACTTTGCTTACTGGTGTCCAAAATACTCTGCTTTCACCAGAGAAACCTTTTCTCCAGAGACAGCTAAGTCAGAATGCCTCTGAAAAGTCTCAGGAAGGTAGGGTACTTCACTGGGATGTGGGGAGCACGAAGGGAGGAGGTATTCTCTGCTCTGTTCTGGTGGATCAGCTCATTTAGCAGCTGATGATTTTTGGCACAATATTGTTTTTAGCCTTTTTTATGTTACTCATCATGTCAATGGTGATTTCATCAAAGAAGGACCAGACAACTGAGCTCCATCAACAGCCCCAGGTTACTGTTGATTCTCTGACCTTGCTTCATCTAAGCAGGTGTTATCAAAGCATATTTTTCCTTTTTTTTTTTTTTCCATTTCAATCCCCTTTATAGGACCCTCTGTCTCTGATGTAAGGGCTCCTATATTTTCGTTACTGGGAGGCAGAAATTTTTGAAACTCTTTGTGCTCCATCTTGTTATTGCTGCTCCAGCAGCTTTTGTGGTGGTCAATATTATATGGGTGGAGTAACACAGACATTTTCCAGACTCCATCAAGTGCACAAGGACACAGAGGGACTGGGAATAATAGCAATGGCCATCTGTGTTCTTTGTTATTGTCAGTGCAGAGACAGTGAGCCCGCTCACTATTGAGAGCTTCATCTGCACCATGGCAACAGAGGGATGATTATAAGTGATGCAAGTCAAAGGATATCAGAAATGTAGAGAAATGAAAGGAAATCCCTGTTTCTGAACCCAAAAGCCAACCTTTAAATAGCTGTTGGTAGTTGTATTTTCAGGACTCTCAATTCTTTGTTCTTTCCTGCCCATTTCATCTCTAGGGATAAAGCCAGGAAAAGAACTGCCTGTGGAAGCTCAAGGCAGGCAGTGTTAGCAAAGTTTTAGGGACAGAAGTGACTTTGAAAGGCCAGAATAAAGACAGGGTTAGGAAAAGCAGAAGCTGCATGTGCAAATAAGCGAGGTATTCAACAAGACCCACATATGTAAGCATAGGTTTAGCATAAGTAGAGTTGAATTTATCATTCTTTATTTCTGGCTGGTTCCTATATTTCTGAAAAGTTTAGGGTCAGAAGTCAATGCTAACTAGCTGCAGTTAATAGCTCCTGCTCCTGGGGGATTCCTGATACAGGAAGTTCCAGAAGGGTAAGCAGGGAATTGACATCAATGTTTTTTGAATCCTTTATTCTTGATTTTAGATTTAGCACCTAAAACTCATGTTGAATCCAAGGTTTTATTTGGGATTAGGAGCAGTGTGGCTCCCAGCCTGAATGCCTAGAAGAGGTACGTTCTGGGAAGTAAACTGAGACCTAGAACCAGGAATTTCAAATTTCTTGGTCTTATTTTTTTTCTTGCAATACTTGATAGTGCTGGAGTCAAGAGCAGCAGGACAGCAAAGAGAGAACTTTGACAGCCTTTGCTGTGTTCCAAGGAGGGTAACTGAGCCTTGGTGATAAGGGCTTCCAATTTCTCATTCTTATGAGGGATTTGTAGCAGGTTCTTGTAACTTCATGTCCCTATTGCAGCTCCTCAGCATCTCTGAAAGTTCTGCTCTCCGTTGGAAAGCAGATGTGCACAGTCTTGAGAGGTAACAGGCACCAGCTCAGCTGAAATGAGCCTTTTTAATTCAGGTAATTCAAGACTGTATTTCTTACAAAAGGCCACTTGGCGTTATTTGGCTCGACTTTTCTTTTCTGAAGGAAAGAGAGCCTGTAGGTGTTTCCAAGTGTTTTTAATTTTAGTATGAGGTAAGTTCCCATCAAAAGACCACGGTCTCACAGCTTGGAAAACAGCTTTGGTAACTTCTGCTTCCTAGAAAGTGGAATGAACACTGGGCATGAAATTTCTGTAAAATGCAAAGGGCTGCTTTGAACAAGAAAAGCCTCTTCAAGAATAAACAGTTTACAGTGTGTAATCAAACGAATAATGTGATTCTTGGGGAAGAGGGACTTTTTAGCTGCCCCTTCCACAGAACGTAGAGAAACATTAAAAATACATTTGCCACTGATAGGTTGAATTCATTTTAGCTGGCATAAATGGGACAGATGAGCTATTCAAATGCCTGATGAGTACTATATAATGAAATATTTATCACCTTCTCATGGTCACTGCATGAGAAGCCAATAATTTGTTTTCTCTCAGCACTGGTATTTTGTGGTGCTTGTAATAAATTATACATTGCAAGCTCCCATCCTTCACCCTCTTTCTATTTACCTATCTAGTCTGAGATCTCATTCATCAACGTGTAGCTGGGTCGGGGACAAAAGTGAGGCTATAAATTCATGTATTCCAAAGAATCATGGAATTTATAATGCATAATGGTAGGGGGCAACACGGCTGGGGTGTGACTACTGGGAACAGGTGACATTTGGAGCTGTAAAGTGGGAATCGAGCAAAAATTTTAGAAATATGTAAATATATATATAGGCAGGTGTTAGCCTTGGTTGTGCTGGCTGCTGGTTTGGATTTAGGATAACACCTCTAAACAATCAAAGTTGCCCAGATTTTGGCCCATTGCCAAGCTCAAGCTGATGCCACAGATTTAATTCTTCTCATGACTGCCAAATTCTCTAAAGCAACTTTCGATGTCAGAGATATAAATTATTTTTTATTTGCTTTGGATTGATGCAGAGGATTTAATGAAGGAAATATTAGGATGGAAAAAGTATTCCCAAATGATGGTCTTTATAGCATTTAAATACAAATCTTCAACGTTAAAGAGGAGGTTTTATTTCAAAAATTGAAAACTTGAACCTGGAATTGCTTCAAAATACAAAGAAAATTAGCACCTTTAGCTCTCAAACATCTTTTTTTTTTTTTTTTCAGAGTGAAGGGAAAATTAAATTCTTGCTTTGCATTGACAGATTTTAGCCAAGGTCTGCTATTTATAATTCTTGAGAATTCCTGCTGAAGACATTCAAATGGAACTGTGCTGATGTATGAGAGAGTGATCTGGTCTTGTGCTGAGTTCTGATGTGTTAGAAGGTAGAAATTTTTGTCTTTTATTCTTGCTGCTTCCAATCAGAAATCGTTTGACCTCAGCACAGAGATAAGACCCCCACTTGCCTCACTTATTCAGGAAACTGAATCAGTCAGTGTTGAGGAGGCTGGCAAAGTTCATTATTCACTGCTCAAAAAGTCTTCAGAAATCTATCATTTCTGCAAAGTCCATAAGCCTGTAAATTAATTTCTCATGACAAAATCATTTAAAATGCACAGCCTAAAGGATTTTTAAATGACCTTCTACTTGGATGATACAGGGAAAATAAACCTAGAGCCTTTCTCAATCAATCCAGTTGAAGTCCCGTGTACATTCTGACCATGCAGACCCGGGGTCAGGTACAATTTTGGGGGGTTTGCATTGCCTGAAGACACGTGAAATTTGATTCACAGTTTGTGTTAATGAGGAGCTTTGGCATCCAGATTCCTGTGCTCCTGAACCTGGTGTTTCAGTTTATTAAAGTCCTCTCTGAGGAGTCAAGATTGCAGGTCTTGGAAACCTTAGAGTTTAGATTTCCCCAAATTTTTAAAGGTACAGGAGTGTTACCGACCCAAACACTTTTAAAGGTTGACAGGGCTAACTTTTAGTTCCATATTTCAAATTTTTTTCCTTAGAATAATTCCCAGCATTTTCACCAAACAAAGAATTGGTTCCTTTTTGAAAACACTGCTGTAAACAAAATATACCAATAAGTTCCTCATGCCTATATAGAAAGATTCTTCTTAATGCTGTTTTCATTGTGTAGAGAGAGTTCCACAAAGATTTTTGGAATTAAATCTATTCTTATGAAGAGAGCAAAGGAAAGAAATGACAAAAGTAAAATCTGTTATCAGGATCCCTGTGTACTGAATAAACAGAGATAGCATGTGTGTTCTTTGCATATTTTATTAATACATAAATTAGAATCACTTTGATAACTTTTCATGGAGTTAGTGGAATAATTTGTCACAAAGAAATTACCCAGTAAAATACACTTTTTCCTTTAATTGTTTTTGTTTGTATATACACGTGCAGATAAACACATATAGGCATAACTGCTAAATGTGTTTATCTCTACAGACAAATTTTGAAACTATGCAATTTCATTTTTTATTTCTCTTGCTGTACATGGAATAATTTGATTAATGTAATAAATATATTAGTAAAATGTATAAATGAAAATAATCTAATTGTATACTAAATTAATAACCAAGTTCTGAAACATCAGTGTTTTACTAAACTGCACAAGTTTAACATGGAATTTTAATCTTATAAGTAGCTGTTTCTTTCCTTAGTCTGGATAACAGAAGTTAGTTTAAAATATATTTGTCAGCTTGGCTGTAGTCCTGACATCAAAAGGTACTAAAATGTTTCTAAGAAACAAAATGAGAGCTGAAGTATTATCTTAATCAGTTTTAAATCTTGACCAAAGGTAGCGTGTATAAACAAATTTGAAAAATAAAGCCAGATGTTTGCATATAGAAAGGTCTCAATATAAATAAAGGTATTTACTCCTCCAGTAAATACAGAAAGATATAAGCCTGAAAAGATTACTTGTTAAATTATTTTCTGTAAAATATTCTGTTACAGATCAAGGAAAATATTTGTAAGACTTATTTATTTTTTTTTTAAACTTTGTGGGCTGTGTGTTTATGTAAAAAGACTTTTAACTTCTTGCTTGAATTTTGACTTCAGCTTCTATATCTACACACCTGTGTACTCTTTTTTTGCTATTACACACTATTTTAAATACATATTGCACTGTTAAATTATGCAGTCCCTGCCTGCCTGTTTGTTAGGAGCAGGTTTGCTGGGAGAGGGAGGCTGTCAGGGAATTCCCTCCTGCAGTTAGAGTGGCTCTGTGCAGCCCATGCTGTGATTTATTTCAGTGACCCCTAAGTTGCCACCTCCCTTTCCAACAGCACATCCTCAGGATTAGGCAGTCCTGACAGATTTCAGTGAGGAATTGCCACAGTGCTCACTCTGCTTCCTAAACAGAGTGCCTGTGCTGGCCTTGAGTCTGTGTTCCCAGCACCGTCCCTCTCTCAGGAAGGGGAACAGCTCCCCTCAAACGCAGCCTGGCAGATTTCCCTTTTTCACTCCGGGTGCAGGGATGGAAGAGCCTTGGAGTGTGCTGTGCAGTTGTGCTGATAAATAATTTAACGACAGAAAGGAGCTGACTGCTTGAACTTTCTTCTTGACCTAAGCCGAAATACCAGCCTGGGTGAATTTATGTGTAAGGCTGTGGAAACTGAACTTCTTATCTTATATGTAAAGCCAGGACTTCCTAATGCTTGTCACCGAAGAGGGAGGCCTCCTGATTCCTTGCAAATATTTGTGCTTGTTTCTGCTGGCGTAGAAGTTCCAGTATCCGCGAGTTCTGCAAATCCATGGCTCTTGTGGGAGCTGGGGGTGAAGTTGTCAACAGCTTGGCAAATGTGAAATTACTCAGGGTATGCTACAAGTAGTAGAGGGTGTGATGCTACCTTCAGCCATGAAGGCTGAATGCAGACACGAGCAAAGGCTCACGGAAGAGAGGCTGTTGTTCAAAATGGATTTCTAATTGCACATGTATTTTTCATATATAGGTAGGAAGGCTCTTTTGGTGATTGACTTGTGTGTAGTTGTACAGACAGTGCTTATTCCTGCTTCAGGGAGGAGTGTGCTGCCACAAAGAAGCCAAATGAAAGGTGTTCCTCCCCAAATACAGTGAAGGCTGTCTGTTAATGAATTAACATGCTGTAATTTTGGTAATATAGATGTTTAAATACCAACCCCCACTATCTTAAGTGATTGTGAAACTTCAGAAAGAGCAACAGGAAGCCAAAGCACTCACTCATATGTCAGGAGAAAACCAAAACTCTCATTTTCAGGAGTACAGCAGAGGGAGTAAGAAAAATATGAGACTTTGGCTTTGTGAGATGTCACCTATGCCCTGGTTTAATATTTTTATACCAAAAGTGGTTTTAATGAAAAATTTTCTTCCTGTTTTTCTGAAAAGATTATTGTTTGGTAGAATTAATATTAAACTGTTCTAGTTAGAAATTATTATCTCTATTATTATTCTGATGTTTAAAAATTGCCAGACTGTTTTCTATCTGTTATTTTTAATGCCCCTTACTAGCAAGTGTATGTGATTAATGCTAAAATTTACTTAGGGATGAACTCATCCAGCCAGTCATTTCCAGGAGCAGTTATTATCATGTTTTTTGTATTGAAAACATATTAAAACTCTAAGAGTTCTGAAGCATAAAGCAGGCACAAAGCAAAGCCTATTATGGTACTGTTTACCAACAGATTTATAATTACAAAATAAATTAAGCATGAAATGGAACACTTTTCATTTTCTGCCATAATGGTATGAAATATTTGATGTTACTTTACAGATTATTCTGGAATAGCTTTGAAAGTGAATAATTCTGAAGGTTGTCATGGTATTTTAGCGGCACCTAAACATATCTCCTTTAAAATACCCGTGTCCTTTTCCCCTGCAGATAATCAGAATGCCCAAGGAAGGGAGAGAGGCTATTCCAGAACTCAGTCTTCCAATCAGAATAATGATAATGCATAAAACAATTAATTTCATAAGAAATACAGATGGCCAATATTCTCTCTCTCATAAATATCTTAAATTATAACAGCAACACAAAATTATGGAATACCTCTGAGTGGTTTGGGTTTTTTTTCAGTGGGAAAGCCACATCTGAATGCCTCTAGTTCTGTGTGCCTACAACGGTGATAAAGTTCTGTACCTCGAGAAAAACTGTTTACTGAACTTGGCCATTGAAACCTTGCATAAAAGCCAAATCCTCTGTCTGAGCAGAGTCATTCCTAGTTGTGTTTCTCAGCATCCTCTTCAGCAAAACACCCTGCATTCCTTCCCGTCAACAGTTGCTTTATTTTTATCTGTTACACCTTTGTTTGAGAAGCGCTTTAATAAACATCCTCTCCAAAGCCGATCCTTGACAGCTGGTCCTTAAGAACTCGGTTTGTAGATAAGAGTTAAAAACCCCCAGCACCACTGATTGGAGCCTTGGAAGAGACTTTTCCCCTCTTTCAGGCTGTAGAAGCCCTCCCAAAGTTGCCTCTTCAGGCATCACAGACACTTCCCCCGTGTCCGTGGCTTTGTCTGTATTGCTCATCCCCGGAACCAGCAGGGATCTCCCGCTAACCCTTACCCAGGTGAATGAACTGCTCCGGGCATCCACTGGTAACCAGCACCAACAGCCCACCGCAAGCAGAAGCTTCTCCAAGGCCAAATTCCTGCCTTCCCAAGTGTGGGATGATCTCTGCCCCCCGTTGCAAGCAGCGGGGTCATTTATGTAATTAATGCCTGAGCTGATCTCAAAGAATAGGCCGCAGGAGAGGCGAGGAGCTCGGTGTGAGGTTTGTACGTGTAAATAGTCACCTATGGGCTGCAATTTGAAGAACTTCTTTCTCCTTATTTTTCAACAAAACTAACACATATGTTTCACACAGAGGAAGTCTGGCTGTTTTCCCTGTTTCTGCCATCTCCTGATTTTTCATTTTCCAACACTTATTCCAATTCAGGAAGATAATGAATATTCAAGAATTCATCTCCTGTTAAGCAGTAGGATTTTAAGAACCTAAAGGGTGTTTGTTTGGTTATTTTGTTTTTTTTTTAACAGTTCCAAAAATGCATTAAATGTACTCAGTTTTCTTAAGAAGGAACCTTTTCCCAAAGTTNGATTTTTCATTTTCCAACACTTATTCCAATTCAGGAAGATAATGAATATTCAAGAATTCATCTCCTGTTAAGCAGTAGGATTTTAAGAACCTAAAGGGTGTTTGTTTGGTTGTTTTGTTTTTTTTTAACAGTTCCAAAAATGCATTAAATGGCCTCAGTTTTCTTAAGAAGGAACCTTTTCCAAAAGTTGGGCTGCACCACCTGAGGGTGTTGCTCAGCCTTTACTGCTGCTATCTTCCGGAAAATGCTTTGCTTGTTCAGGGGCATTTTTCCCTGTGTAAGAGTCAAAGTGTTTGCCTCCAGAACTGGTGGAAGTTTTCAAATCTGGTGTTTTGAACACTGGTGGGCGATACCAGCACTGACCAGCTCAGTATGAGGCGTTGGGGCAGCCTGTGCTTGCCAAAGGCTCCTTGGGAGCCTCTAGGAAGATGTGCTCCTCTGCTCCCCTGCGCTCCTTCAAACTCCGGGATGTAAGAAATTTAGAACTAGCAGGGCTTGCTTCAGCCCTCACTAATGCTGTGCTTTTGCTTCCTTTTTCCTTGGATTCTAATGTTCATTCTTATCTTTTTTTCACTTTGATTGCAAGATCCTTGGCCTGGGAGTCTTTGTGCTGTGTTTGCCTGACACAGCGGGGTCAGGTCCATTACAGCCTTGTGGTGGCTCAGGTTTAGCCAGGCTGTAGTTAAATCAGATAATGTAACAGCTCTCTGTGTTCTTTCTTGGAATCTCTGGGATTTCGTTATCTCCTTGTCAGGTTTATTTAAGTTGGACTGGCCAGTCTTTGGAGCTTAGTAACTTCTTTTGTTAAATGTAGATTTACTGTAAGGATTCATTGCCATAGCTGTCTCCCACAGAGATAGAACAGAAGGTTGTAAATTAAGCAGATTTTAGTGTAAATTATTCAGAGTTTTTTTTCTCTTCGTTGTGTAAGATTCCCTGCAGAATATCATGGCCCAGTGATGAGCTACTGCTGATAATTTCTTGAGGTCCAAAACTATATGTAGTTCACATATATTATATATGTTCCTTTAAAATCAAATTAGAAGGAACATGTTTGACTTGGTCCCCTCTCTAAGGAGAAGTGCATTAATGAATGATTAGCATGCAGTGGAAGCCTCATTGCTGAGCTAATGAAATCCAAATATTTAGAGATCTAAGCCTATAACGCAGCTTGATGGTTCTGCATCATTGTCATTTTTTAGTGGGTTTAGTACAGTAAAACTTTACATGTGAGTAGTTGCTGGCTTTATAATTGAAATACTGCCTTTATTAAGAAGATTTGCCTGAATTGACTTATACACAAAAGCGTTTGTAGGATCTGTCTTGGGTTTTGTGGAGATGAGGCTTGACTGGGAGACACAGGAGGTCCTTGTGCCTTGCTTGCATCTAAATTTCTAAAGTGAAGTTGGCTGTAATTACTGGGTAGAAAGAACAGGCAGCTCTTCTCACTTGAAGAGCACAAGCAGAGAGCCCCTCGGCCGAGCTGGACTCCGGGTGTTGTGTCTGTGCAAAGTTTTATTTTGCAGATCACTGGGGCAGCTTTTATTCACTGTCCTGCCTCAGCCATCTCTTTCCCTTTCCCCTCCTCTCATCCCTCTTTTCACTGCTGTGCTCTACAGTCTTTTTTTTTTTTTCCCCCCTGGCTTTTCCAACTCCAGTGCTACTGAATGGTTCTTCTCTCTTGATATTCCTGCTCCCCACACCCTTGTTATGTGTTTTTCATATTATTTAAACAACAAATCCTTTAGTCACCTCTATCCATGTCATAGTGAGCTTCTCAACTGTTCTTCAAATGACTTTCTTTCTGCTTCCTGGGACGTGTAATGTGTGTAGTTGGATGCAGAATTTTAGCTCAAAAATAGAACTATGAATCAATTAAAGAAGAGAAATTACAAAATGGGAATCTCTGCCTCCGTACTAATTAAACCTGTGGAAAGGAGCCATCTGCAGCCACATAAAAAAATATTGTTTTATTTCCTTCTCCCAGAGTTCTTGCTGCTTCCTCTGACAAGGGGAGCACACACATTCTGCTTCTCTGTGGCAGTTAATTCTCCAGGTTGGTTTTTCACAACCATTAACATAAATGGTGTGTTTACAGTTGGATTATTCCTTCAATTTGTGCTTCTGGTGGGGAACTCCAGGTCATCTTTTAGCAAGGAGACTGGGGGTCTCTGCCAGAAGGTGGGGGAAACAGAAAGGTGCTTTGTTTGAAAAATGAAACCTAAATTTCTCATTTAAAAGCCAAAGAACACCACGGAAGTAAAACAGTGATACTGAAAAGTAACAACTAAGCACTTGATTGAGTCAGATGCAAATGTTTTCAATAAACATTTATCCCTTAAAATTATTTATTTCTTATTTCAGTCCAGATGTATGCTTTTGGGGATAGAGTGTTGAGCTAAATCATTTTAAACGTGATTGCAAAGAGGGTAACTGAATGTTTCCTTAATGAATGCGTGTGTGGTGCTATTGCTGTGATTATAGGCATGGCGTGACTGGAATTTGAGTTACTCCTCCTCCCCAGACTTTCATCCTCGTCTTATTTTCTATTATATTCAAGGCACCTGTTTTTCCTGTTAAGAATGCAAAGTGTTAGCTGAAATCATGAAAGGAGCTGCAGGAATGTATGAAAAGCAGCCACCTAGCATGATTTTAATAATTCTGTAGCATTTATTACATTCTCTGTTGAATCACTTCTTGATATTGATGGCATAATTTAAAGTGACAGAAAGGAAGGAACATGACCTTTAATGTCATGACATGAGTTGTCACAAAAAAGGAAGGATGAGCTTAATTCAGCCAAATGGCTTCCCAGGAAGTCTTGATACATAATAAACTGAGATTTATCTTTGGCTGAGATTACACAGCTCAAGCTGTGATTTTTCTTTTAGATGAAACAAACTGACTGAAGAGAAGATGAAAATATTGTTCTAATTTTGATCTTCATATTACATCCCAGCAAATTAATTCTAGTTTATAACAGGCAGCATGTAAAATATGGTAGCTTGCAAGAGAAGAGAGCTACATATAGTGATTGCTAAGGTGTTTTCCAGAACATAATCCAATGTTCCTAAACAAAGAAGTGGTTATATTGCTCTATAAGCTTTGTCATTAGACACAAATGTGCAATCAGCTGTCTAGAGGCACCGCATTTCCCTTCTGCTGCTTCGAGTCCTCTTGTACTGATCAGTTTTTGTAGCAAATCCCAGAAGGAGCACAGATGTTTTCAGCTGTTGTCACCAGTGATGTTCAGTTGGTTTATAACTTCAGCAGTGAGGTGAGTCATCACTGGGTTTTTTTAAGGTGTTGCATTTAAGGTGAGTTTGGTTTTTTTGGAGGTTTTTTAGATGAGGGAAAAGTCAAAGCATTTTAAAAATAATTACATTCTCTTTTCAAATACAAAAATCACTTGGAATTTTCTTCCAAAATAAGTCTTCTATTTTTAATCAATGTTGCATAAAAAGTCATCATAATAGGTTGGGAAAAGACATTTCTTCTTCCAGAGGAGATCATATGGCAGCATCATAAAAACTTGTTTTCCAAAAAAAAGTGTGTAGTGAATCAACTTTGAAATGTTATCCCTCTTGATCCTCTTTTTTGGCTCAGTTTGATGCAGGCTGCTCCAGCACCGTGTTTATAGGGAATTCAGAGAACAGTAGGGAAAGGTATCAGTGGGGCATCGCACCAACCTTCTACCTTTGAAGTTGAGTTTGGGCCTGGATGGGTGTCATCTGTGTGAGCCTGGCACAGACAGATGTGAGCATCTGATGGTGTTGCCCAGATCCAAGCAGCGGCGCGTTCTGGGTTGAATTTAAACCAGAGTGCATCACTAGCAGAGCCTCAAGTATCTGGTTTTTCATGTTAGCTTCTGGCATTAGCTAAGCCTCCAGGATTTTTGGGATTCCTTGGTCAGCAGGTTTTCTGTCACAGTCTAGAAGGCCAGTTTTACTGTTAGGTTGCCCTTGATTTGGGCAGACATCGGCGAAGGCCCCAGAGCTGCACTCAGGGGGCTCCCTGCAGACAGGGTGGGCAGCCTGGCCGTGTGCTCACTGCCCTGCTGGCACTTCCAGGGAATTCACTAAGCAGCGTTTTTCTGCAGCCGAACTGGGCAACAAATGGAGTCCACTTCAACTTGACAAACTCTGAACAGACCCATGATCTCAGTGCTGTATTAAAGTAGCAAACCCAACAGCACTGTGAGAATTTATGAAAGTTGTAATTATTCGAGTGGATTAACTTCCAAAAATATATACAGGGGGCAGGGGACATCCCTTATCTGGACTGAGAGAATGCGAAACACAAGCTGAAGTTTAATTTTCTGTGAACCTCATTTATAAAATAGCAGTATCTATTTTGCCATACGCTACTCCCTAAAGAACAGTAACACGGGAATACTGAAGCATCCATCTAAGTAGAACTCTTTACTAATTACTGGTTTTCTTTTCATGAAAAAAATCCATTAAGAATAAAATGTAAAATATCTTTATGGATGCACAGTTACTGAAAGCAAATGCAAATAAAAAAAAAATCTTTCAAGAAAGTGCTGTTTAAAAGTTCACTTAACTTAGGCAAAGTAACTATTTGGGGATTTTAAGAGAATATATAATTTACACATTGCAGGATATTAATCAAATTTTTCAACCTATCAAATGCTGAATAATATTATTATAAATTAGAATAAGAATATAACTACTATGTAAAAATAATAATACAAAAGAATTAAAAGAAAACGATGGCTTGAGGCAACAAGAAGTTCTTCTAAATGACTCTGTGAAGCTTCTGGGTCACGGTCAAAGAGCTTGAACTCAGTTTGAAAGGTTTTTTGCTGCAGTAACTGTGACTCCTTCTGAGTGCCATGATTTTAAAAGGCACTGGTGGCTGAAAATCAGAAGAACTGGAATATACGGCTTTGTTTCAATAGTTTGTTACCTGCCATAGAAAATCACCCATCACACAGGGCCACAGGTCTTGAAACAGTCCCAGAATCAGTTCATCCATCAATAGACTCACACCACAGCCCCTTATTTCATAATGATCCATCATTTCCTTAAGCAGGTTATTGCTTTTGGAGGAGTTTATCCTGTAAGACCCTATCAGGTGGCTTTCCCCCCACCCCCCCCCTCCTAATTATACTAGCACATTGATGAGAAAAGTAAATTGCCAGCTGAAATCCTGGCTAGTGTGTGCGGTACAGGAGCATGGCTGGATGCTGCTTGGATTTCTATATCATTTTAAGAACAGTGCCAGGAGCTAATGACTGTGATTTGATCCCGCATTAGCAGGGCCCTTGTTATTGAAAGGATTCATCATGCATAGAAATTATTTGTGCTCTAGCTGGAGGCCATATTCTGTGCTCTCGGCACTCGGCACGGAACATGCTGTCTTCATTTCTACTCACTTACCCGTGAAACAAATGACAGAAGGGAAGGGACAAATGCAGCCTATTTGTCATTTTCCCTCTGTGCCTCCTCTCCCCCCGGATCAATAGAAGGATGGAAGGAATAAAGAACAATCCTGCTAAATGCAAAACTAATGAAAACCAGGGAAGTGTGAAGTGACCTTTTTGGTGGTCTGCTTTTAAAAAAGGCACAAGCCCCAAACCCAGAGCCTGCTGATGAGAGTCTCAGAGCAGTTTAAGATCACTCTGCTGTTCAGGCCCACTGTGTATCTGTTAGCCCTAACTATTAACAAGGGAATTTTAGCTCTGCTTCCTGACGGTTGAGAAATCCTAATAGAGTTCCAATAACCTCATGCTGTTTGAGGGCTAAAGCTCCCCATGAGAGGCCAACTTCCATCGGCACTTCCCTGGTAATCCCTGCTCCTGTTAAAGGGAATTCCCTCCGCATCGCAGACGGGCTGAGCCAAGAACATTCCTCCTGCAGGAGCAGGATAAAGAGCTCCTGCCTCAAAAAAGCACCAGCACAGCCCAGGCATGGGTCCTCCACAGCTGAGGGACACAACAGGTGACCTAAGGGCTGGTCTGGGCTGGGCTGATGTGACCCTTGTCTCACAGAGCCACCCCTTGGCAATCTCCACTATCGGCAGTGTACTTTCTGTGGGTCGTAGGTGTTATGAGAGATGAAACTTTAATATTTATTTCCTCTAGGGGAGATTAAAAAGTTGTTTTAGTACAGCTTCAAGACCAAATTCATAAGGAAATATTGTACTCAGAGTACAGGTATCAACAGCATCTCACTTTATTTTCAGTGGTTTGAAATAAGCTAAGGGCCCCAAACCAAGAGCACGTATATTTAAATGTAACAAAGTTCCACTTAAGCAAGCTAAACTAAGCTGAGGTGTCAGCAAAGCTTCACTGCACTGGATGAAATGGCAGGTTAAGTAAGCAAACTTAATAAAGAATTGGCAGCCTTTAAGTGTAGATGAAAATAATTCATCATACCCCTGCATATCTACGTAGCACTGCTATTGCAGTATTTGTTGTTGGAATTTAAAAAAAAATTAAATCCTCAGACTTTTGAAAGGACTATAACTTTTTTCTTGCTTTAACTTAACCCCCATAAGGTAATAGAAACTCACATTTTACAGTAATCCAGCAACAGAATATATTCTGTTCCTGCATCTGAGGAGTTTTAAGTATGGCAGCCTCTGGTAGCACTTGGTGAATTTTAACCTTTACTTCTGAATATCAGGAGAGTTTCTGTTTCAATTTAATTGACAGGCGAGCTTGTATTTTAATTGAATCCAGTCATTCATGACTAGAAAATAAATGTCTTTGTGATAAGGCAAGATTGATCAGAAAATAGGAGCTTTAGTCCACTGTGTATGTCATGGATAAGGAAAATCTACTTTTTTACATAGCGTATCTCCAAGTGACTTGGTGCCACTTTTCCTGTTCTAATTTTCTGTCTAATTACTTCTGTACATTGAATTTTGAATATCTTTCCCCTAGTCAAACCCATATTTAGTTGTTCTTGCTTTCAGTAAGTTCACCTATTGCCAAAGCAAACCCTTGCTCTCATCCCCTACCATGAGTAATTAGTTCTATCCAACTAAATCTTGTTACCACTTCATCACCATTAGTTTTGTCCCTTAGAAATGTTTAGGTTCCTGTTTTCCCCTTGCTCCAGAAGCCACACTTCTCTGGAGAGCTCTCTATTACACATTAAATACTCTCTGGGCCTGGAAACTTTTGCCTTGAGCCTGAAAATAATATCTGAGATCCCAAACAAGGAGTAATGTTGGAAGAAAGTGGGTTAGAACATTGCCATTTGGCACTCACTGTAGACCACGGGTGCTGTTTGTGCTTTTTGGGGTTGTCCTCTATATGCAGGAGAGAAACACATCACAGCTCCTCAGACCTGACAGTGCAGGAAGAAATGAGAGGTTCTGGAGTTGGTGCTGCCGCTGTTTTCCTGTTTCAGGTGCTTTGTACTAAAGAACTGTATTTTAAAGAAAAATCCAGGGTTTTTTTTCCCTAAATCTTGCATTCTCAGGAGAAGAAAAAGACCACAGCTGCTTATGAAGCAGTTTGAATAGCCCAGGAGACAGTATTTCTTAAGATATAATGCAGCAGTGTCGATCCTGAGCTGTCCAATTCAAGCTGTCACTGTTTTTGTGGGTCCATTATGGCCCTGGAGATTACGGAGGGCTGTAAAGGGAACAAGCAGTGTCTTTGCAGATGTTTACCAATCATTCTGTTTAGGTGAGCAGCATGGGAGAAAACAAAAGCTTTTCTGAAAGTTTAATACTTGAGTCATGAAGGCTTTGCTGTAGTTTGTCTGGGACTGGCAAAGCCTGACCTGTCAGCCCTGTTGTACTCAGTGTTACCACATCAGCCTAATTTTTGATGCAAAGTCATGTCTTTCTTGCCTTTATCTATGTACATATCTGAGAATATTTAGTCTGTAACATCTGAAATTTTGAGAGGTTTGGGAGTTTTTTTAAATCTCCGTATATCCTTTTCAGCTGATTTTATTTCCTTGATTCTGCGCAGAGCTGAACTTCACAGGGAAAGGAGTATTTCTAAGTTAGCATCCATGATTTCTTCAACTTTAAGCTGAAGGACTTGCTGGGCCCGTAAAGCAAAGCTCCATGGAATTTGCATTTATTCAGTTATTTTTTAAGTAGGGACATGTTTTGCTGGAGGGGCTGAAGAGTTTCCTTTTCTAGAGAAGCAAAAGGACATTATCATCAGTGGGTTCTTTTTGCACCTTGTGAAAAATGAAAGATGCTGCTCAGCAGGGAAGGAGAGCGACTGATGTTTAAAGGATAATTCTATTTATGGAGGCACTTTTCACAAGCCAAATCTGCAAGCATTAGCACACAAACTCCTCCTGGGCATAGTCTAGAAACGGTACCAGGGATGTAAAAGTACAGAGCCAGAAATGGTGGATATTTGTTAAAACACACCCATTTCTGTTGCAGCTCCCTCTCTTCTCACAATAATTGTGATCAGAAATTGGAGGGCGAGTGAGTGAAGGTTCCAGTAGTGTCCTTCTCCTGCTCACAAAGATTAAGCCAGAGATTCACCGTGAATCCAGCAAGAAAAAGGGATAAAGAAGTGTAAAGGAGGGAGGAAGAGGTAAGCAGTGCTGAAACACCACACCAACCCTAAAATCCACCAAACACAAATTAACCCATGTTTTCTCTTCCACTCTCTGGTCTTTTCAGCTGTTGAACACAAAAACTCTCAAGAACAAGGAACCTTACACTGTGTGTTTCTATTGCACCAGGTTACTGTGAGTATTCCATTTCTGTTAGGAATTTTGGGTGTTATTCTGTTAAATTCAGCAAATTATGTGTTATTTGAATATTGATATTTGGCGTTATGTTCTACTGCTGAACTTCAGGACATTTGGGGACAATATCAAGAGGTTTTCTCTGTAAAAAAGAAATGAAAAATACTTCATAAATCAGAGGAGCAACCCAGCTCCTCTTGGGCTATTTGGTGTGGGCATCTCCTAGAGATGCACAACAAGAGGAGCTGTTTCCATGTTACTTTCACAGAATTATGGCCTGAAGGTGCCATAAATCCTGCTGTTCCAGATGTGAGCCTCGTTAGGCAGTAAAGTCAGCCAAATGGAAGAGCACCTCCTCCCCATGCAAAGCAGCGTCCTCTTGTAAGTCATTAAAGGATTTGTGATTTATAATCAGTTTATACGAGCATTTAATGTGCCTTTCAAAAAGAATTATAATGGGGATGCTTGGAGCAGATTGACTTACATGGGACCACGAGTCTCACAATGCCACAAGCTGTTGTTCACTTCTCTGTTATAATTCTCTGGACACAGTTTACTTCAATTTCTTTAAGCCAACTATTGTGCTCCCGAGTCCTGGAAGAGAGAGAAATATCCAGTGCAAATCCTAGAAATCCTCAGACATGATGGAATCTGAAAACCCTGAAAATAGGTTCACTCTAGGTTTAATAACAACCAGAGTCTATGAGATGACCCAGACTTTTCAGAACCAGGTGTAGTAAATACTTTTATTTACAGAAATTCCTCTCAGATCTATTTGGGGCCAGATTCACATTGTACCAATTGGTTTTAGGTGCCGTGAGGGACTTGTCACAAGAAAGATGTACATGGAAATTAAGTGCTGGTTATCTAAATTAAAGGCCAGCTGCCTCGAGGCTCTGGTAAATACCCTCTTATTTCAAGTGCTGGTTTATCGTGTGGCTCCAAATTGGAGATGATGCAGTGCTGTGACGAGAGGTGTGATTCCAGCATGAGCTGCATACCTGGCATAGCTTTTATCTGGCAACTCTGGAAGTGCTGGGACACCCTGGATTTCAGAGCGGGCTGTCCAGGGGAGTTAGTGAGGCATGCTGGACACGAACTGAAAGAAAAAGCAATGAGGGAGGTCTGTGCTGCTGCAGTTTCATTGATTTCTGGCACTCTAGGTATATTAAAGATAATTCAGATATGACTATCTGTGTGGCATTCTCTGCTTGTATAGGAGCACACCATATCCTAAATAGAATGGTAGCTTGTCATATGGAGATAATGGTTATTATTCAGCATATCTGCTGTATAAAGATATTCAGGCAGTGTCTCTCCCCTTATGAGATATTCATCTAATTCTTTCCTGAGGCTGTGAGTCATAGAACATCAGATTTGGGTTTAAAATTCAGAACCAACTGTGCTAATATCATATAGTGCCTTTCTGGCAAACACTGCAAATTCTCAGAACACACATCTGCAATTCTAAACATGCTGGAGACTTGGGTTACAAAGTTGAGTTTAGAAGGAAGCTGCCAATATGCACAAAAAAGTTATTGCATCACAGGAGCCACCAGCCAGTCCCTGAGTGATTGCCAGTTCCACCTGAACGTGGCCTAAAAGCCTTTGTGCTCATCTGCCTCTTCAGGTAATGTTATTTTTCACTTATATTCCAACCACTCTCAAAAAAAGCATTCTCTCCAATGCCCTGATCCCACCACAACAAGATTTTACGTGACACATTTTACCATATGTAATCTCTGTGGTAAAAATTAATCTTCATGGATTAGCTATTTGTGTTCTGCTCCAGAGCTGCTCAGCTAAAGTATCCAGGGAAGATACTCAAAAATTAATGATCCACTGGTTTCAGTACTGCAGTTCTCTGTTAAAATTGTATTTATTGGGCGCACAGACAAAAAGGAGGCAGGAGATGTCCATGTCCCTCATCTGGACAGAAAAATTACAGGACTTGTGTGGCCATGGTAGAACTGTAGCAGATTTTTGAACCTCTGCCCCTGAGGCACCTAGAGAGGCAACAGGTTCATGTCCTCGTTACCTGGGCTGTTGTACTTTGTAAAAGTAATTAAATATTCATCAAAGGATGTGCAAGCAGGATCAAAAATATTTGAGGGAAAGCACTGAAAGTATTTTCACTAAATTTGACACTATTGTGAAAAACAATTCAAAGACTAAAAGACAACAGTTGAGAACCAAGCTCCTAAAAATCAGGCATTCAAAATAAATGATGCCATATTGTGGAGGGCTTCACCTTCCTGCACTGAGGAGAAGGTGAAGTCCATGACCCGATCCTGGAGCAGCAGCTTGGCTGGTGGAATAACTGTGGCTCTCCAGTGACCTGTGGTGCCCTTACCTCTGAAGCCAGGTTGGTGTCAGCTGTAATGTGGATCAAGCTTATGCATATGTACATCTGTATCCTTGCACATTGTATCTGTGAGGTGTTTAAATTAGGGCTTTGTTCATGCTCCAATTTAAATGAGTGCTTTTTTCAAGCTCTAATTTTATTGATGCAGAGAAAATGCACACGGCTATGTCATAACAACAGGATAACCATATGCCACTCAGTCGTCTAATTTACATTATGAAAACAGCATCAGGGTTTTCTGAAAGCTGTCATTTCGGGATGCCTCAGCTCACGACTAAGCCATTCTTATCACATAGTGAAGTTCCCCAGCCTGGAGTATTTCATCAATGACACTTCAACTGAAGAATTTTTAAAATATGCTGATTTGTTTGAAGGGGAAAAACTTATTTAAAAATATCTACAAAAAGAAGTTTTGAGGAAGTTTTAAAATCTGTATTTTGCCTTTTTTGAACACATATTTGAACAGATGAGCTCTTGTCCTGAGAATCTGTTTTATAGATGAGTGGGGCATGTGTGCATCTAGAAATATGTAAATATGTGTTTATGCAAGTACTTATACAGATGTTACACCATAGACTGTGCCAAAGTAGGATTATTATGGGGTTTTGGTCAAGATCCACTGATGCATCTCTTGCTCTCTCATATCCAAAACAGCTTCATGAGTGGGATGGATCCATTCCTTGTTTGTCTGGTCCTGGGACTGCTTGGTCCTTTCTCAGTGCCTCTGGCTTTGAGGCGCAGTTAGAGCCTGTTCAGCTGCTGAAATGAGCAGCTCCGTAGCTGCTGCCTTCCAAGGAGAGTGGGGAGTTATTTCCTATCAGCCTGGTTCCCTGAAAGACAAAGGAAAATATCCCTTCTCCCTCCAAAGCAAACAGTCAGGTTGCAGATATTTATTAGTTGTTTGTACTGAACTCCCTTGGACCTTGCAGACCACACAGATCCTCATTCTCCTCATGGATTTGTCTTCTTTTCGGCTTTTTTTTGGCCCAGTAAGGACCAGGCCCTGGGTTACAGAGGTTTGCAGGCAGGGATTTCAGCTGGGTGGGATGAGCTCCCGGGCTTTTCGGAGATGTTCAAGACTGGAAATGTTGGTTTGCTCCTTTATTGCACCTTGCAACAACTCAGGGTTGTAATTGCACTTCTTGCTAATGAAGATCTGCCCCACATCTCCTCAAGCAGGGTATTTAACTTGTTTACAGGGGCTGGAATCTCTCAGCCAGAGGAAAGTCTTTCAGAAATAATGCTGTAGGGAATGTGAGCCTGCTCAGTGTGTAATGAGAGGGGAAAGGAGGAGTAGGTACAACAGCACCTTTAATATGGAGCACTCACCTGGCAAGCAGGAGGCCTAAATTTAAATGCCAGCTCTGTCTTTGCACCCTTATGTGATGTTAGCTGGTTGTTTAATTGTTGTGTGTCTCACTTCTCCATCAATAAAATAGAGGGAAATGCAGTTTACAGGGAGACCTGCAATAGGTGAAGATTGAGAACAGTCAGAAACAAAGGGAGAAAGGCCCACACAAGTAGCACAAACAGATAAATACATCATCATTATGGATTTTCCCCTCACAGCCCAGCAAGGTGGCTCTTTACATGTATAATCCCCACCGTAAAAATCATCCAAGTGAATTAGATGTTTGTGTGCTGTGCCAAGATATGCTCCTTATGTGAGAAATCTCCACCTAAATAAAAATCCTCTGGAGACACTTAAGGTACAAATAAAAAATGGTTATGTCAACTACTGTGTATCTTTTAAGCAAGAGAAATGTTACTTTTTTGTACATCGCCTCAGTCTTTCTCCTCATTTAACTGCCAAAAAGTCCTCTGATCACAAGAGTGCTGTTGTATGGCTTGACCTGCTGTGCTGAACCTAAGTACTGCAATATATTTTAAGGTGGAATGAGCTGTGAGCATTTTAAATTAGGTTATGTGCCTTAAGGTGGCAGTTGCTGCTCCCAGGCACAATTAGAGTAATGAAATGAAAGCTGATTGAATGGTTACAATAAAAGAAATAAAATAGAGAGGTTTGGCCAGACCAGTTTTTATTCAAGTTTCTATTAAGAAAGAATGGATCTCATAAAAATAATACCAAGCTGGAAATCATAATGTTTTCTCATATCATGATAAAGATTGGATATGTTCTTGCTGAGAATTCTTTTTTTTTAAAATAAATTATCCTTAGCTTATAATCAGGACCAGAAATATATTTCAGAGTGTGTTCTTCCATGAGGAGACTGGCTTATATTTACCTGAGCCACATTTTTCCAAGGAAGTGGTAATAATATATAGAGAGACACACCTGGAAATATCTAAATGGACTATTTGTCCATCCTATCACCTTTGAGCTGCAGTGAGAGGGATTTTCAGATGCTGATCTGGGGAACCGACACACCCAGGAGCACTCCCCGAGTTCCTTCTCCCCCGGGAGAGGCTGTGTGGTTGTAGCTGTGCATCAAGCCCAGCCCAGCAGAGCTGGATCTGTATCCCCGTTCCCACCCTGTGTGATTTTTCCAGCCAAGTATTGAAGTCTGTGGAGCTTTGTCAGGCCTGGTCCTGTGGCCCTGTGCACCTGGTGCCACGCTGGATAGGAATCCCAGTCTGCAGGAATGTCCTTTAAAATCCCTAATTACAGAGGGAGATGCTGTGTAAGTGACAAGTGGGTCTCGTCCCCATTGCTGTCAGGCTCGTGCTGTTAAGGATGATTTCAGTTCTTATCCTGGGACTGAGGCCAGAGGCAGCAGGTGCAGAAAATGTCTGGAATTCTAATTTATTATCCCTTACCTTCTGAACATCAGATGTCTTTAGCAAAAAGAAGTACAGCAGTTTCTTTCACAGTCTGCAGTGTAGCCTGTGCTTTCCAGAAATCGATAAACCTTTACTTATAATATTCTTTGGGAAAATATATGGATAAATTCCTGGGAAACGTGGACTCTAGTAGTGCAGAAAGAGAATGGTGTGCGTTTCATGTTACTTGCTAATCTACCTTTCCCTTGAGAACCAAAAATTTGTCACTTTTCTTTCAACAACAGATAAAGTGACTGAACTGTTTTGGGAATTAAACACATCCTCTCATCTTTTACCAGATTTGCTGGATAATAAAAAGCAACCTAGTCAGGCCAGCTCCCAGACACTGCTGCTGGCTTTCAGATATTTGTAATGAGGATGGAAATAAATTAAAGCTGGGAGGGGAGACAGACAAAAATACAAGTACAATCTAGAAGCTATATTATTGTGGAACTGTAAAGAGAGGGCCTGTCATAAATGAAAAAAAACATATTTATTGTAATGTCTAAAACTCTTACTGACATTGGGGTTGGGGGAAAATTGGACTGGTTTCCAAAATACGTGAATTCAAGAGGGTGTTGTGGGTTTTTGTTGAGGTTCCTATATATTTTTCTTTTTTGGTAATGTAAGTTTTCTTGTTGTTTATTTGGGCCCGGATATTGCACTAATAGTGTACAGTCAGTGTTCCATTAATACACAATAATTTTGTATTCGTGTCACATTTGACTGGAATCATAACTAGCCACAGACAAGCTCTAGTCTTAAAGATAATGAAGAAATAAACTACCGGAGCTGAAGAGACTCCAGGAGGCTGTCTATTGTGACAGAAACACACATTAAAAAGTTTCCTTTAGTATAGAAACTGTGTCCTAGAACCAGGTGACCACAGACCACAGTGTGTCCCCAAAAAGGTTGTTAATAGAGGGTCACCTTTGTCCTTCAAGGAAAACTCCAGCTGCACTGCTTAGCTCAGCAGTCTGAAGTTCATGCAGATAAGGAGACCTTTTCTTGTGCAAAACAATGTCTTTTAAAGTAAAATACTAATTAAATTCTGCATTTCCTACAGCAGCAGTGCTAGGAAGTATTGCCATTTGTAATGCCAATTCACTGTGGACATTTATCTGCCTTATGCCTATTTTACATTCATCAAAATGACAATTAGGCGTTTTAAGCAGCTCAAAATATTCCAGACAACTAAATATTATTTCTTGTGCAGAACACATTAGCCTTAAAAAGATTATTCAAGTCTCAGCTGCAAATTAAACCATTTCCTTTAAAATCTGCTCCACTCACAGTTGTGACGCTTTTAGGGGAGCGATGAGCATCAAACAGAGCAGTGGAGTTAAACTGCTGAAGTCAAATAAAACTCCTGAGGGTTTGTCCAGACAACAAGCAGAGAACTGGTTTAGTGTGGAACCATCCAACCATTCCACTGTCAGACAGACTGGCCAGATTGTGATTCAGCATATCCATACATTTAGATATCTGGCATTTTAATACGATAGAGAAGAGTTGAAATGTGCAGTATTTTTACCCTGACATCTCTTTAGTCGTATGCACAGATATAAATATATTTTGCAACTTATTTCATAAAGAATACCTATGATAGGACTTTCCTTAGTGATCCACAGGTATCATGCAGATAAAGGATCACCTCGTGTCTTGATTAGTAGTGCAAATCCTCTCCCGTGGTCTTGACCAACAGCGTCACCCACTCATTTCCATTCAGATTATTGCTGCTGAAATGTTACCTTAGATTCTGTGATTTTCTTCTCCACTTGATGAAATAGTCATTATTTTTCCTTCTGTAAAGCCATATCCCACTTCTCCTGTCATCTTCTAGGATGAAGAGGTTGTAGCTTGGCTTTGCCCCCAGCCTGACAACAGCACCATGGAGTGCACGTAGGATTTTGGTGCCTTTTCCACGTTGCCCTTGAGATTCCCTCTAACCCTGAGTGAAACGAAGCCATTTCCCCTTTAAAGCCCCCCTGAGGGAGTCAGGCTGCCGGTGTGCTGAGATCACTGCCGAAAGTGCTGACCAAAGCTGTGTCATGGTTTCCTTGAACTGTCCCTGTTTCGTCTGCCTGTTGTTTGACATCTTCAGTTATAAACCTTGTCGGTCAAGGACTTTGATTTATTTTCTTTGCGCAATGTGTTAAGGCCACAGACTGTGAGACAATTGTTTTTTCACAGTAGTGCAAAAACTAAATGTCTGAGGCAGGACTAGGCAGGTCAATACCCTTGAAATCAGTGTTCCACAGGACTTTAAGTGGAACTCCACAAATAAACAAGTTTTAACTTAAGAAATGCATTCTCATATGTACCAGAACCCATCTCCTTGCACCCTGTGCAGTTACTGTGACCTCAACTCTAATGAGTTTAATGAGAGTTTTTCCAGTATCCCTGGTGAGTTTAGGATCAGATCCTCAACAGACCTATGCTAGTTTTGTCTGGTTTTGGCAATTAAGAGATGATCTGATTTAATTTGCATCATCAAGAGGCGAGGTTGGCAACTGCTCCTCCTCTGTCTGCTTTCACACTTCTTCCTGAACTTTGAACAAGCGTTATTGAAAATGTGAGTCATGATAGCACATTAAATATTAAAACCAGTTTAAGATTTAATCCCAATTTATAGTGCAGCTTTGTCTAATTTACTGCATATTACACAATTTCCTTTACAGATAACTTTTAGTGTGCTATATAAATAATAAATCAGCCTCTCGTGAGTCTCAATTGTTCTAATATGGTTTTATATTAAACTTAAATTTGCCATCATTTAAATGTTGCTAGACCAATTTATTTTATTTTTTCTCCTTTACCTATTCAGGTTGCCCATTAGTTCTTTTATAATGTTATAAGTTCTATGTAGAAAATTACAGCCATTCAAGCATTTTGAGTTCTTTTGTTATCTTTTCTTTTAAAGCAGGATGGAGACAACCTTGGCATGCATAAATGACAAAGCAAAAGCACAGGTTCAGTGGGTCACAGCAGCTCATCCCTAATCAGTGACAGTAATTCTGGTGTCAGTGTGTTCTCTGTTCAGCTCATACAATCAGCTGAGAGATCCTCATCTTGCTCCTGCTTATGCAGCTCTTTGTGTTCAGCATTGAGAATTTGCAGCTAGGGAAGAAACTTTGCCCACAGTATAAAAACTTTGGGGTTTTATAACAGCCCAGATGAAAGTTAAACATTTTTACCTAATTTCATCAGGCATTTAAAGATTTGGTGTTGTACCTATGACCTATGAAATGTTATCAGCAATGTCTCTTTTTCTCTGGTGGATATTATCAAAGGTTTCTTTCAAAGACATGAAGGAATCTGTTTCTGAGGTTATTTTCTAAAGGGTGAAAAAAATTTATCTTTTAATTAATAGAAAATTAGGAATTATTTGACCAATCTTAATTTTCGCATGATACAAATAAGAAAGTAAATATATGGGAAATAAGCACCTTAAAGACAGAGTTTGGATGTTGAAAATAATTATTGAATATAAAATAAAATACATTGTCTTTGAGGTAAAAGAAAAAAAATCATTAAAACTTGCTTTTCTCACAAATCGATTGAAAAAACTCTGAAGTCAGAAGAAAGAAAAAGTACATTACACAAAGGGGTTACAGCCTATGGCTATCCTGAGAATAAAATTTGGGACATAAAGGGAACCAACAGAAATAATGATGTGTTTAAGGTTTAACATCTCAACAGTTTTTATTTTCTGTTCCCTCCCACTGATAGTATGTACATTAATGTTTTATTTAAAACATTCCTTCAGTCTAAGTGTAAATTTGGCGGGGGGGAAGATGTTAAATGTTGAACACCAACTATTCTGATAGGCTCCTGCTGAAGAAAACGAGGGTCTATAAACTTTTACTCTGTTCAGACATTCACAGGGATGTGACCCACTCATAGCATCAAGGTCTCCTGCCTTGCTCCTGCAGTATTTTTGCCTGACATTCAAATGGAATTGGGATTCAGGCCCATGAAATTTCTCAATCTCCACTGAACAAAGTCTGTATAGCCAGAGTAGCTGCTTCTCACTTTAAGAAAGGACAGTATTTAATTCATAGGAGAATCTGTAATGAGATGTGATGCAAAGGTCTAAATTCTTCAGAAAACCTGGCCTAAATAAAATCTATTTGCTAAAAGAAAAATAATGATTGTAAAAAAAAAATCATAGCCTCGCTTACCTCACCATTACCTGCAGAATAAGAGAAACTTGTTTTCTGTGTACAAGGACTTGCTGGAATTCTATTAAACAAACAGGCCAAAGATCCTAATGAAACTTTGGTATTTTCTAAAGTTACACAGTGAGATATTTACCTTCTTTTGGGAGCTGTGGCTTGAAACAGAAAAAAAAAAAAACCACCAAAAAAAAAAAAAAAAAAAAAAAAACACCAAAAAAAGGCATCAAGTTGTTAGTGAGGTTCATTCTTTTCCATTCCCTGGTTTATGGCAAAACTGCTTAGCAAGCAGGGTGGCTCCTGTGAAGAAGAAAAATCATCTTACTCCAAAAGTGACATGCAGTGGTTGGGAGGAAAAATTAAGCAGAGAACATTTTCTTCCAGTGGCATTTGGAGGTGCTGCTGTAGGCAGGTCTGGGTTAGCCCATTTATCACTTCCAGCTCTGAGAGCATCACGGGATGATCCATGAGCCGCAGTTTCTTCTGTGAACCTTCAGTCTGAGCTGTTACTTTTATCCCTTGTACTCATTTCATATCCTATGAAAATGGGAAAGGATCCTTGCTGTGCTCCTCTCCATTGCTCTGAGCGTGGCTGGTCCGTAAAAGGAGGGAACCGAGTCCTCCCACACGCTCAGCCACCCTCCCCCTCCCTGCAGAGCTCCCTTTGAACCGCCCGAAGGGGATGGGGCTCCTTCCCCTTCCTGGTGCACCTTGGCAGAAGATGCTGTAGGACAGGGGAGAGAGGAACGGAGTCAAGATGCAGAAGAAGGTCTCAAGCCGGGCAGGCAGAGCCAAAAGCAGCCCAGTAGGTGGAATGAGTGAGGGGATCCAAACTTCCAGATTTTTAGGGAAGGAAAGGGATCTCTCATATTTGACATCTCTCTGAAATTTCAAAGCGTATCTCGGAAAATTATAAGCAAAGGACTAGTGCATTTTAATGTTGGTTTAGGGGAACTGGAAGAATAATATTTAAGGGAACTGGAAGAATAATACAACTCCACAGCAGTTTGTGACATTTTTAATTTTCTAGCCATGGAAAATAACGTAATAATTGACAATTAAATCATCATAACACTAAAAAATTTCCACAATCTGTACCTCTTATTCAGAAGTGTCAGTGTACAACATTATAGGCAGAAGAAAAGAAAAGCTTTTAGACAACTATTGCGTTGATTGAAAATATGAATTGCTGGGTTAAGTGATGGGTTATTGATTATTTAACCAATAAATATAATTGTGCATTTAAGGGTTTTAGAATTTGTGGAATAAATTACCTAAGGAGATTTATTGAAGGAAGCACTAAGTATTTTGGTTGTTATGACAGAATCTGGTATATCAAGTTTGATGTTGCAATGTTTAGGATAACTGATGCTGTGTAAATTCAGTTTTAGGCAGAATGACTGAAATATCTCTCTGTATAATTGTAGTATTGGATTATGAACACTGTAATTGACCCATAACTTCTGGTTATCATGAATAAAACAGCAAGGCCAAACCAACTTTGGGGGAATATTTAGTATTGCTCCCACTTGTCGTCCAGATTTTAGATTTGACATTCTAAATTTTTTAGTATTTCTCTTTTTTAAATACTGTAGATATAAAAGAGACTGGCACTACTACAGCTGCTATCCTTAAAGGTGAAAAGCTTTTTGCAACTGAATTAATTGTAATTTTGAGGACAGGTCTCTTCCAGGGACAAACCTTCCCCTTTATAAAGAAGTTTCTCTGTACCTTAGAGTTCTATCTTTATTATTTAAATCTAAATATTATTTAAATTATCGGCTAATATTACACAAAATTTATTTGTCATACACAAAGTTTCCTTATCTTTCTTTGTACTTTTAAACTAGCTGTGGAATTGTCATGTTTTCTGTGGGTATGTCACGCTCAGCTCCTCAGGCTGCGTCTCCAAGTGGTCTGCAAATTGATCAATAATTTTTTATGCACTAGAGTGGGAGCCAACTGCAGCAATATCACCGAGCTGAATTCTGCTTTTATATCAGCACAAAGTGAGTGAGTGCTGATGGTGCTTGTTTGAAGTCAACTTAGTTTGGCAAATCTTGTGAGGCTGCAGGATGAGTGGCCAGGTTTTCTAATAAATGCAGGCTCAGACTACGCATCCTTCACACCCCAGCACTCGCAGGGCTGTTTGGTTACTGTCTCGAGCCAGAAGACACTCTGGGGTTAGACCTGAGCGTGGCTGTGGCAGCGCTGTGTGGGTATTTGTGCACATAACCCCCCATGCAATGGTATTTGTGCACATAACCCCCCATGCAATGGTGTTTGTGCACATAAAACCCCATGCAATTGTATTTGTGTACATAAACCCCCATGCAATGATATTTGTGCACATAAACCCCCATGCAATGGTATTTGTGTACATAACCCCTCATGCAATTGTATTTGTGCACATAACCTCCCATGCAATGGTATTTGTGCACATAACCCCCCATGCAATGATATTTGTGCACATAAACCCCCATGCAATGGTATTTGCACATAGAACCCCATGCAATGGTATTTGTGCACATAAAACCCCATACAATGGTATTTGTGCACATAACCCCTCATGCAATTGTATTTGTGCACATAACCCCCCATGCAATGGTATTTGTGTACATAACCCCCCACGCAGTGGTATTTGTGCACATAACCCCCCATGCAATGGTATTTGTGCACATAACCCCCCATGCAGTGTGAGAAGCCCCGGCAGGTACGGTGTGTGTGTCTATAGAAATGAAATCCATTTGTCAGCACTCCCTGCTCCTCCTGCCTGGGGGCTCGGGGAGTGTCTCTGGACCGTGGCTGTGGTTCCTGGGAGTGCTGCAGGCAGGGGGTCGAGCCCCCGCAGATTTTACTGAGCTGCCAGCAGAGCCCTTGGGTCTGTGTCTCTGTAATCTGGAAATCTAGATATTTAGATTGCTTTTAGTAGATGTTCTTTCATAATTGCTGAGCCTGGTGCTGCTGTTTAATTCCCAAAATTGTCTTGCTCGGAGGGATTCCAGCATCAGCCCATGGAGCTGATGTGTTCTCTGTGGATACCCAGCTTCAGAGCTACCAAAACCTGCCTGGGATGTATCCAGCAGCATCCCCACATTTCTGGGTAACCACAGCAGGTATTCAAGCCACGTGAAATCTACTGTGAACACCCTTGCAAAAGCTTTTAAGCAGCAACCCCACAGTGTGATTGCCTCTGATCATTCTGAGGGAAACTTTGTTCAAGATTTTTCAAAGGCTGAACATTGATCGGGTGTATTATTTGTGATGCAGAACATGGGTGTTTACATCCTGATGCCCAGAGGAGACTGAACTACAGTTAGATCTTCTTTAATGTATCTGCTATATTATTTTCGGGTTTGAAAATACACATGACATAGATTCTTTTATTTGGACAAACCATGGTCTCATTTAAAGTCTGTTGATTTACACTGGGTTGGTTTGTGCTTCTTCCTAAGTAGATCAACCATTAAAAATTGGGGATAAGTATCCCATTGGGGTATGGGATTCCAGGACAGTCCCAGTCATGCAAAAAATCAGGGATTTTGCATGACAAATACCATGTCACAGCATTTTTATCGTTTCCCTTCAGCTTTATCTAAATTGTTTCTTAAATGTAGTAGTGGCTGTACCAATCGACCCCCCTCATTTCGTTTATGTGACTTCTCTCTCCAGTGTCTCCTGCTCAATGGTTCTGGTTGAGACAGTCTGTCTGAAAAACAGCCCACAGAGTGTTTATAGTTCATCCCAGATTTTTGAATCATATAAATTAAGTAGATGCCTGCACCTAGAATTTTGTTTCATACTAGTATTCCTAATTGAAGTATTTATTATATTAAGTATTCTTGTACAAATGATCTTTAATCTGCATCATACACTGAGCATTGAATAGGAAAATATTTGCCTCTGGAAAAAAAAAAAACCTGCAAAAATAATCTTTTCATTATAAAAATATTCTTCAGTTGTGCTAGAAGAGAAATGATCTAACAAATGACAATTGGCTCCAGAAAAATTTTGATATTTTAATTTGCAGCTTCCAAAGTACCTAAAGGTGCAACAGCTCTTCCTGACACTGCAATAGAGCAGGTGCAAATTAAATCAAGAGGTATGGACATAATGTGGGAATCATTCTTGATTTCTGTGAATATAAAGCAGGGACGACCAAAATGGTCCTCCTTAGCTGTAACCCTTCCTCTAGTAATTTGTAACTTTTTATTTTTACTTAATATTTTCAAGTATTTCATATTACTATTTACATATTAGATCTGCTTTGTGTAATTGTCCACAAGATGGTGAAGACATATTTCTTTTTTGGTTTTGTTTGTTTGTTTGTTTTATTTTTTACAAATTACACTTACAAATAGCTCAGCTTGTTTTGAGTTTTATAAAAATACTTTGAACGATTTTCAGACAAGTCTAGGAGTGACATGAAATGTGTTACTGGAACCCATCAAGCTGGAATAGGGCCCTAAAGGAGGCAATGCATTCTCACCATTCGATGGAAAGAAGCAGACACAGCCAGAAAAGTCTGGGATTCATTTTGTCTCTGCTGCTTGCTTCTAAAAGAGTCAAAGAAAAAGAGCTTTATCTGAAAAAAACAAAGAAGAAATCTGTCATTCCTGTTTAGAAAATATGTCCAGAAACCTGACCTGTTTATCGTGTGTTCCTTCCGCTGAATCTCTGAGTTTCATGCACCAGGCATGGTACGATGTGCCACACATGCGTTAGAGCATCAGCCAGTGACAAATTACTCCCCCAAAACAGGTGGCAGGACTGTGACACTGAAATGGTGGGGAAAGACCAGTCATACTTCATGCTCTGCTACTTTATGGAGTTTTGCCTTAAATCACATGTAATCAGAAAAATGGCAAGGTTTTAGATCTGAGTCTGCCATGAAGGGATTTCTCAGGTGAACAGGAGGCTCTTGCCAGTTATTTAATCATTCTTCTTTCAGCACACACTTGCTGACAGACCTTCAGCAAAATAATTCCAAACACTAAAATCAATGTCCAAAAAGATGCATCCAAGTCGTTCAGCAGGGTATCGAGCCATGGAGTCAGCCCTCACCTCCAGTGGAGGCAGAATAAAAATATATTTAAAAACCCAAGGACACTACACTGCCTTTATGACTCCCAAGCCTTGGAGCAGCTTGTATCCTGTTTATCCCACGGTGGAATGTAAAACAGCCCTAAGTCTGTTTGTTTTGGGAGTTTCAGGTGTGGCTCTCTCGTTAGCACAGGGCTCATTCCCAGCTCCTGGAGGCAGGGATGCAGCAGGATCCATGCGCACAGTGTTGGGCCCGCAGGCCACAGGGCAGGAAAGCAGGTCTGTTGGTTTTTGGGGGCTTTATTCCCATTCTGCCTTCAAGATTTCTCTAGAGATTTCTCTTGAAACTTTTCTTGTTTTATAGTGGACGAGTAATGTGTAGAGAGCATTGCTCACTGTGAGCAAGAAGACAAAAAGGAAAGCAAAATTGTTTTACATTAATCTTATTTTTCAACTTTATACATTTTTCTTATCAAGTATTCACACTTTGCTTCAAGTGAAGAACAGTATGATAAATTCATTTTTGTTTTGTTTCCTTTATAGCACAGCACTTGCCCTGCAGGGAGAATCAGCATTTCTGGATCACTTGTTAGCAGCAAGTGCATTCATTTGAATTTCACCATCGATCTGTTCTACCCTATGACTCACTTTTGTGGTGTTTAATTTCTAACACACTGCTTATATACTCCAAAGAATGTTGTTGGTTTTGTCTCTTGCCCACCTTAATCCTTCTCTAATGAATAAGTTCAGGGCCAGGCACTGCCTGTATGGATCAATATTCTAAGGAGTAATTTTGCAAGCAGACAAAATTGAATGTTTCTGAAGGGTAAAGTGGTGACATGGTGGTTAGCAGAGACAGAATAGAATCCCTTTTACCGGGAATTATTTCCCCCCTGCCACCCCAACATGGGCCAGGACATTACAGGGTTATGGTGTAGGTGCACAGGGGACGGTGGCTTTCTCTGGAGCTCTCCTGCAGTGCCTCAGTCACTGAATATTCACCCGGTGCTCCGCTCAAGAGCTGCTCCCCCCGAGCTGTGCCCATCTCTCCTTGCTCACCTTCCCCTCCCCTCCGCCAGCTCCGGGGCACGGCACTCCCCGAGCCGGCCAGAGAACAGGGAATTCCCTTCTTCCCGAGGGAAAGCAGTGCCCGAGGGCTGCTCTCCAGGAGCAGGAATTCCACCTGCTGAGGAGGTTGAGCAGCAGCTCTGTCAGCAGGGTGGTGTGAGGGCTCTGCTGTGGAGAATTCCCCCGTGGCTCAGCTGCAGAGATTGCAGAAATAACCTCGAGCCCGGGGAGAAACTCCCGTGGCTGTTTGGGGGTGCTTCGCACGGTGGGTGTCAGGGCTGTCCGCAGGTTTGGGAGAGCCACAGAACACCTTGAGCAGGGCACCCCTGCTGTCCCAGCTGAGCCGGGGCAGACAAGCTCTTCTCCTTGCTTTGACAACTTGACTTGCCCTCACCTCACTCCCCTCTGATGTGCAGAGGAGTTCGAGCAGAGACAACGATTCAGAGGAAGCTCCGGGGATGAGCTGCTAGCCCGAAAATCAAACCAGTTCTCAGCCTCCTGGGAAAAACGTGGCTCGTGTTCCGTCCAACTGTGTTTCAGAAAACATGTTCATTTTCCTCTGTGCCTCGCAGTCACACGTGCCTGTGTGCTGGCATTTAGCGGAGTCGTGGCCTCTCAGCTGTGAGGGATCCTTACCTTGTGCTCCAAGGTTTATAGGATTCCCTTGGCCCGTCAGATACAGTCACAGGGTAGGATAGCTGCTATTTGACTTATCCAAAGGAGCTTGCAGAAAATTTTAGCTTTTCCTTCGTTATAGAAGTAAAATTGGGAAATACGCTCATGCTCAGACTATTTCTTAAAGAAAAAGGAAAAAAAAAAAGTGGCCTGACCTCTCATTAGTTTATTTTTTGCAGGAACTCTTCTTTTGCAGGGCACAGGTGTTGTTTTTCTTCTCCTATCACACTTAGAGGCAAAACTGAGATGTGGCGGGGATCTGAGAGCGGTTCTGAAACCGAGTCATAAATGCAAATGAATAATAAGAACACGGTTAATCTTACTGAGAAATAAATATGAATATTGTACAAAGAGAGATCTGTGGCATTGGAGTGCATACATCAGGCTATCAAGGCATCATGTAGTTGTTTCATTTATTCCAACTTCTTTTCATCCTGTGAACAGCTGTCCCTTTATTTCTAAAAGCTATTTTAATGTGGCAAGGGTGTTTTTTGTTTAATCTGCTACAATACTCCTTTTGTCTCCTTGTCACACTTCCAGCTTTAAAATATTAATCCAAGCTAACAAAGAGAATTTTTGATGTATTCTAAAATCCTGAATGCAATGTATAATTTAAAAATGAAAACATTTTATTAGGTTATGTTCATATTTAGATTCAGATATGTTTGGCTTGAGTTAGGCTCCTACTTGGAGACGGTTTTGCAAAAATAAATATTTATTGGGCATTAACAGTCTCCCTAAACACAGCTACATGCTACAGTGTGTTAAGTGCCCTTTCTGTGCCAGTCTAATGCTGAAGCTTTGCATTCTCATGCTCAGAGTTGAAATTCTTTGTCCAGCTAGCAGAAGTTCATATTCTAAGTTGAAGATTTCACATTCAGTTCCAGTCAGGAAGAAAATCCATATACCCTGGGGTTATGCTCATCTCCCCTCCTGGGATTCACATGCCAGAAACACTCCTCAGACCCAAATTCAGAAACTTGAGGACTAATGATAAATAAAGATACCAAATGGAAAGAAAAGCACTCATCAGTAAATATTTTTTAATTCTTATATCAGTGAATGTTTTATTTTATTAACTGAAAGCCACTAAGTCTGTTCATAATTGCTGAAAAGATCTGGAATAATTTCTGAGTCCCAAAATTTCAAATACTTTAGGATATCCCAGTTCTGGTACACAAGTTTTGCATACCTATGTGATCTCATAGGAAATGCTATACATGAAAAGTATGTATAAAAGCCATATTTCTTATTAAAAGCACTTTGAAATTAATCATTCAGAAATATCTGATGTGCTACATTTGCAACAATTGTGTCTATCTGGAAAGTGATTTACCAGCCCCCCCAAATGGTGTGGTTTACCTTTTAAGTTTAGGGTAATATATTCCCTTTCAGATACATGAGAAACCCCATTATTTGTAAACCCATCTTTTGGCATTTAGATGATAGTATTTCCCAGTGAAAGAATTTCAGAAACAATTTGTAATGCCATCTTCATATCTCCAACATGGCAGCAATTAAAAACCACAAGGAAAGAAGCAGTTTGGAATTCTGTTGTGCTACAAGTCTTGACTTCCCTGGTCTGATATTTTTAGGAGGGAAAGAACCAAAGTGGAAAGCGTGCTGGGATTAGCTATTTGTAGCATTTACCTGTGTAATTGTTCTACAAATGGCTAATGTAGGGTAGGTCACCTGAGACTTGTTAGGGAAGGGTTTCCAGTGGTGGAGCTGCAGGATGTGAGGAGCAGAGGAGCTCAGCTGTTACAGGGCTTGCAGGGTGATCCAAGTCCTGCCACGGGAGGAAGGCAGCCAGTGGGCTTTTGGTGCTGGCACCGCTGAGAACGGGAGCACAGTGGTGACACCTGGGGCCAGGACACGCCTCGGGTAAGATGTACCTGCCAAAAATCCCCTCTTCCCTCAGCTGTCCGAGGTTTGCATCCTGCCTCACGTGTGGTCTGTTAAACCGGCTGCTCCTGGGCTAATACTGGACAGAATACATGGTCTAAAAGGCTGGACTAGAAAGCCAAGGAAAGAAATGTGAGAAATTAAAACCCTGTGGAGGAGATCTGATTTCTCACCTGAGATAATATTAGACTCAGTAGCTGATAACATTTCAAGATTGGCACTTGGCTGAAGTGTATTCAGTCTGGAATTCAGTCAGGAACCGTAACACATTCAGAGATATATTTAGGACAGAAATGGTTTTCTGCTGAAGTGCAAACACACAGTTGAAAGAGTTTTAATTCTGCTGCCACCAAAGCTGTTGCAGGAGTTATCATCCCGGTTTCAGTGTTTATATCAGAGCATGTGCCAGACTGTCTCTGCCTCAAAGCTTCCTCTGGTTTATTTGGCCTTTAAGCCAGAACACTTTTTCCCAGGCAAGGGTTTGACCTCTCTTGCTTTCTGTGGCTGTAACGTTCCTCAGGAAAAGCTTTTCCATTTGAGCTGTGTATCCTTTCTTTCAGAATGGTGTCCAGAGCTGCAGAACTGACCAGTTCATCCCAAGCGGAGCGAGAACCGACTGAACCGAATTGTCAATTTGCAAAGGCTCTGACTTCTGCGTGGGTTTTGGATACTCTCTCATAAGACACCTTTGAACAGGCTGGGGGTAGCACTTGCATTTAAGCCGCTTTCCTCCCCACCAAAATTACAGTGCAACTGTAGTGGAGAGAAATGCAGAGCAGCTTGGAAGGAGAGGGGGGCGAGGACTCAGCAAAGCATCATCTAAAGCAGGGCTTTCCAGCTCATTGGAGCTCTATTTGCTGCATGCTCAAGAGACTGCTGGAACAACAGAAAGCTCTGCTTGAGTGTGTAGGAAAGGAAAAGACAGCTGTTGTGCTGTCCTCAGCTAAATGAAACCTGATTGCTGGGTTGGTTGCCCTTCTCCAGTTATTAGAATGACCATCTGGGAAGTCAGTAACAATTAGTCATTGTTTGGCCAGAGAGTGCCAGGAATCAGCTGCCTACATGGACTTGTAAATAAGCTGGGGCTTGGCGTGAAATGAAAGGGGAATTTATTTCCATCATAGAATGTGGGCCTCTGAACATGAGGGAATAATTTTACACCCTGGGGTAAGAATCCATGAAGAACTGTAGCGTTTAACTATGAGCCTCGACCCTTCCTCCTGGGATTTCTTTTCCCCCTTTCTTGTCAAAATAACCATTCTCATCCCACAGCTTCTTGTAATGGCCAAAGGCTCTGACTTTTCCTCGACCTGTGTGTGCCCCTGCTCCATCGGAGACAGGGAGCAGAGGAGGGTTCTTGTCCTGTGCACCTCATGCATGTCTCTTACACATCAGAGCTGGGAAGAGCAACAAATAGAAAGAACTGTCAGATCTATGGCTACCTGGATCTATTGCTTTTAGCCATTCTCTGCCTGGCAAGGAAAGCCATTTGCATTTGCTGGATGTGAGGAGTGTGCTAGGACGAGATTCCCAAGGTCCCTTTCCCTGCAGAGACGACCATTTCAGCTGCATGCAGGAAGGGATGTTGGCCCCTTCCCTGCCTGCAGGTAACAGAACCCTTATCCCAAACAAACACACCGACCCTGCTGCAGAGCTGTGGGTCTGTGCTCTGCCCTCACCACCAGCCTGTTCTACACAGGTACAGAACGTCAAAGGATTTTGTGCTCATCTCAAATGAAACCGATTGTTTTGCTAATGAGATAAATTAACAAATATGATAGCCTTCCTGACAGGAACAAATTGCTGTGCAGCCATCTGCAGCACGGTGGCCTGTGCTGTTTGCTCTAGATGTTAAAGTCATTAAAAAATAAAAGGGAAATGTACTTTATGGATCAGCTACTGTTTTTAATCCTGTCAAACACTATTGATTTCTATTTTATTCCTTTTCATTTCTTTTTGGACTTGAAGTGGCTTTACATTGATTTTGCTCGTTATCTTGTTTCAAGTAGCCTTTTATGTTGTTTCTTCATGCAATTTTTGTTGCTTACCTTTCAGTTGTGTCTGTACACAAACCACAAAGGTGCAAGTTTATTTTCAGTTCTGTTGCACTTCTTCCCCCTTTTCTTTTCTCTTACCTATTATGTGTTATAATTGTTCTATTCTATCCATTTTATCTTCATTTTAAGGTCTCTCTACTGTGCCCTCTAAATTACAAGCTTTTATGTTGTTATGAGTTGTTTCTTAGTTTTTGGGGGGTTCTCTCTTTTTTTTTTTTCCAATAGAAATGCAGTTTTTTTTGGAAGAGAAGCTTTGTATTACATACTGTTGTCACGATTCACACTATGCTTGTGCTGCCAAACACAATATTCTCTACCCATGGTACCTAAATTTAAACACTCTAAATTATTCAGTTTTAAACTTAGAGTTCAAACAAATTGGAATTGAGTAATAAAATGTACCACCCGCCTAAATGCCCTGACTGATCAATTTGATCAATCAAACTGATCAATCTCTACATGAGCATAGGTTTTGTGTGTTCCCTGGTGAAGCTCTGAGAACCTCGGTGTGAGTACAAGCCCATTGTTGATGACCTAAAAGTAGGAAAACTCGGTGATCAGGTGCACATTCAGGGCTTTCAGAATGTCTTGCCTTGTTTGAATAGAATCAAGTGTACGAAGGGAAAGAATGAAGTACAATTCAGATATGAAAAATATAAAGAAAGTGAAGCAACCGAAGTGTTCATGGCAAAAAGCACTTTTAATCTATAAAGCAGGTTTCAAGGTTAGTCAAGTGTGCCAGTTCATTTATTCTAAAGCTCCTATTGCTTAGATTTTAATAATCATTCTGCACTATGATACTTTATTGTTAATATGAACATACTGGAGAAAATGAATAGCTAATGGTATCACTTTTTAAGTGCTGTTGAATGCATTCTTCAAAATGGAATTAAACAGCCTGAACCTTATATAATTTTTCTCAATAGGCTGAGTGGTAGCAAGGAAGAGAAGAGTAGAGATTGAAACGTTTGTTGCCTTTCCTTAAAAATCAAGTGTTTCAGTATTCTAACCTCATTAATTAGAACCAGAAATGTAAGGCTGAGCCTTTTGTCTGTACAAACAGCAGAGGTTTGAGTGTAACACACAGATGGATTCTTTAGGGTGAAGAGAATGCTCGGGCTGCAGACAGCAGCCTTCCTTTGGTGGTGGCTCATCACATTTACTCTCCCTGTCTGCCACAAGCTGAAGTTTGTGCTGCCAAGATCAGCCCAACAAAGGTTAGTAAAGAAAATTCTTTTATGTTGCTGCAGTTCCATTGTCCTAAATTGCTTCAATTTTCAGAAAAAGGAGTTATGATGGACTTTAAAAATAACAGATGAAATTCCAAAATAGGTGAGCTCTTCAAAAACTTTCTTAAGGCATCTCAACTATTCTCATATGTTCCATCTCCAGTTCAGCTCCTAAATAAGTCAGCCTTTTATACCTTTTCTTTTCCTCCTGTGGGTGATAGAAGAATCTCAGAGAGCCTTAAAAACCTCAGCTGACCTGGAACTTCCAGCCCTGCTGAAAATGGGACTCTGCAGCAAACACCTCTCACAATCCCATCTCCTCCTCTGTGTCCCACCAGCTCTGGGTCTGCAGAGAAACTGGAGCAGCCCCCCAGCCAGGCATTGCCAAGAAGGAACCGGCCCAAGACCTTGGTTCCTGCTTCCTCAGAATTTCTGAGGTCTTTAAAATACAGACACAGCAAACAGATTCAAGATTGGAGGGGAAAAGTTCTGGAAAACAGCCAGAGAGGGAAGGACTCTCCCAGAGCAGCCACTCCCATCCCACATCCCCTCTGAGTTTGCAGGGATAGGCAGTGGGTGGGGTGGCCGCTCTTCTTTCCTGGCAGACTGGAAATGAATTAAAAATCTGACATTTCTGTGTGTCCTCTTAATCAGGCCCAGACACAGCAGGCAAGGCACTGTCCCCTTGTGAGGGCAGCTTCCTTGAGGGAAGCACCTTCCAGGTGCAGGGAGGGGAATTTCAATCAGGAGATTTTCTGTGCCAGCGCTCCGATGAACCCAGCCAGCTGCAGTGCCTGGTGGCTGTGGGTGGCTGTCCCTGTCCCTCACCTTCTACCTCCCTGATGGGGAAGGAGGAGATGAGCAGAAGGTGGCTCTGTGGGGTCTGGCTGTAAGGAGAGGCAGGGAAACATCTGAGGAGGGAAGAGGGGGGCCCTTCGTGTTTGCTGTCAGGACATCGGGGTATTGCCTCAGCAGTTTACAACTCACTGCAGCACATTGTGCTGCTGTCTGAACACAATACCTCACTTTTCTTGGCTAAATTAAATTATTCATTGAGGGAGTGATAATTTTGTATCTTTTTTTTTTTCCCCCTCTTTCTGTTAAAATGCTATTTTTAAAGGGAGTTATATCTACCTAAAAGCCTTTCTGAAAGCACTGGCAATCCTCTGTGCTACAAAGTGAGATAATTCCTTCAAAACTAAACCCCAGCAGCAAAGGATAAAGCGGTGAAAGGTGGTACATGATGTGCATACACGTGTGCTGTGTCACTGCAAGTGCCTACAAAGGGCTCCTTTATCTTTTCTCTTGCTCAGCAATCCCGTTGGGCTGCAGAATACCAGCAATCAAGGCCCTTGTCTGGGGCAGATTCCCTGTTTGTTGGCTTGCTTTTCTCTCAAATTCTTTTAGTGCACAAAGGCCTCTATGGTACTTGACGTGATCAGAAGTTGGTTTTAGGAGTGTGTCTCAGAGTAAATAATTTCACTGAAGCACTGAAGGAAGCTGGTGCCAATTTCCCTTTTTTTTCTAGCTGCCTGTTGGCCACATCTGCTCCTCCAGATGAGCCCAGAAATCAGGGAATGAAGTGCAGTGGGAGGCAGAGCACTGCCTCTCGGTGGCCCAGCAAAACAGGAGGCAGCTTTTCATCTTCAGATTTAGCTCTTGCTATTAACGAGCTCACAGGCCGAGGTGGATAAATTACACGGAGCAAACTGCTGGGAACAGATTTTTTAAACCTTTCTAATGTTTAGTCATGCTGAAATGACTATGTTTTAAAAAGCATTGAATTTGCAGTCTTTTGACCAGGTCAAAAAAAAAAAATCTGGAAAAATGACCAGTTTGGTCTCCTGACCATTGATTTGCCGTCAGAACAGAAAATAGCAGGTGTTAAACAATTTGAAAGGCCAGCCCAGACTCCTGACGAGTAATTTAATAGTCTGTTGAGGTGGTTCTCGGTTGTCAAAGAAGTAGATTTTTCTTGGGCAACTTAGATGTCTCTGTGAATCAAATTTCAATGATGCCAGGAGAAGGAGCTCTCCAGTGCAATGTTTCTGTAAGAACAATACAAAAAGGTGACTTTTCTTTTTTTCAGGGGGAAAAAATAAAGTCTTTTGCATAGGAAACTAGGTGGTTTTTTAGTCCCTATTATTTCTGGCTTTTATGTGCCAGAGTATTCCTGATGTTTCTTTGTTCTTCTCTTGCCTTAATGGTGCCCCTGGACAAAGAAAAGAATATGTACAACACCTGCAATCATACTGCGAAATAGAAATTATTCTCAATTATCTGTGAACCTTTTCCCCTTAAATTTAATTCAGGGGATCCAGAGAAGCAGCTTTTGTAAAAACAGGCTGCAGAAACATTTCCTGTGAGTGAGGGAGCAGGGCCATAGTGTGGGTTGGCCTGACCTTGTTGGCTCGAGGCCGGTGTTCTCCCTAAACACTTCTTTTTGTCGTCCCTGTTCAAAGAGCCAAGGGGAAACCTTGTCTTGTTTGAAGTCAGTGGCAAAACTCCCGATGACCAGAGTAACATCCAGTTTTCACCCCTGGAACACGTCAGCCCTTCGAGAGGGTTTGAAGCAATTGCAAACACAGAGACTGCACTTCCTGAAATGCAGAACAAGGAGCCATCCAGCCATCTGGAAATATCCTTACAGCTTCTTCTTGAGTTTATCTAAAAATCATTCCATGCCTGCTGTAAGGTTCAATTCTTCTGCATCTGTTAAATTGCTTTGCATGAAACCGTAGCTCTCAGGTACCATGGCAACCATGTTTTCTAATCTGATTTTAAATTTTTACGGTGCAGTGCATAAAATATTGGTACCTTTTCTAGTTTTTGATTTATAAGTGGGAGTAAAGATAGGCCCTGCAATTTAAAAGGCATCTGAGTCTGTACGGTTAAATGCTTGCGCTTTTTTTGATATGTCGAAAATGGTTGCTTATTTTATTATGAAAAGTAAATATTGATTGGCTGATTACAGATGTCTAGATTATCGCTGGCATTTGAGGTCTCAATAGCAAATAGTATTTCTAGACACTATGTGGGACATTTTCCACTGAGCTCATGTAGATTGTAGAAAATTCAGTTGTTTCCTGTATTTCCCCATATACAGTAGGTATCTAAATATCTGACAGATTCTGCCTCTTACTGAATATATTTAGTGTGGAGATTACTGGTTTGAGAGTGATTCTGAAAGACGTGCTAAAATGCATAAAAATTGCTCTTTTCCCAAGAAAGCTAAAGATAACACTTAGATTTTAGCTTTGTATTGTATTATGCTCTTAATATAATCTCTAAGTCATTATGCTTCCAGAAACATTCTAAGAAGAAAATCCCATTGTGCTTAAACGCTTGTAGGTGGGAAATGTGTCGTGGTCAGTGTGAAGCCTCTGTTATCAATTGAATTAAGCTGGCACAGAGCACATTCTGCAATTCAGATGTGCAAGAATGTCCCTGAAAGATGTCAAGCTCAATTCATCTCAACATTTGACCCGATGCCCACTGCACCTCCCTGCCATGGAATCACAGCCTGTGCTAATACACAAACTTTGAATTTAGCTTCAGTTGGGTTTTATAATTGGAGAAATTGTGGGTTTAAGTGGAGGGAGGATACAAAGGAACTTTTTGCATGAAGAGGAAAGGTAAAAAAGAACAAAAATATTTGGGAAGTGTTACAATACATCAATTAACTTTTTAACTAGGTAGCATGACTTGCTGTTTTGACCGAATAGCCTTCCTGTGAACCCTATTCCAGTCTCTGCATCACACCTGATACCTTAATAAAAGTACAGGCAGCATCCCAAAGAGATAAGAGGAAAGTGAGCTTCCTGTTTCACAGATCAGTGGGCAAGAAGCCCTGGAACAGAAAGGGACACCAGAGCAAACTCCATTGTGGATATTCCAAATAGCCTTTGTGTATGTAGGAAGCTCATTAACAGGGGAATGATTGAAGCTGCTCCTTGATCTCAGCCCTTTCTGGAGGAGCAGCTCCTGATCAGTTTAGGAAAGCGGGGGGTGCACGTGTGTGTTGGCAATGGTCGCTTGTGTTTCTACTGAATTAGGCTTTCGTGGGCTTTGTGCACACAAAGGCACTCGGCAGATGACAGGAACGTGTGAGGTTTGCCCTAGAATGTGTAGATGACACAGAAAATTAATAAAATCCCTGGAGTCTCTAGTGTATATATTCTTGTATGGTTTATAAACATTTTAGCCATATCCTTTATTATCCTTTTTTACCTTCCATTTGGAGAGTAGTAAATTGTCATTCTTAAAAGTGGACTTGTCTGAGCTATAATGTTGATAAAAGTAATTTGTTTCAGGTTTTTTAGCTGACATGTTGTCTTGTGCAAAGTCACTTTGGATCGTGTCAGTCCTGGTGAGTTGTATGATAGAATAAAGCAAGACTGATGCAGCCTGACATCACATGCCACAGTGTGATTTTTCAGCTGTAGTTCCAGGCTAATTTGTTTTTCTCTAAGCTGTAAATTCCTAAAACTCGAGCTTTCTGGGAAGAGGGAAGCAGCTTTGAATGAATTTCAGTCATTAAAAGTCAGTTTAATAAAGAAGAAAATAAAGCTGTTTTCCCACTAGTTTTCTTAGTTTCATATTTTATTTTCCATCTTAGTTACACATCTGCAAACCAAGAGTAAATACACTGCAGCCAGTGGTTTAGAACTGTTAAAGCTGAGCCACTGATGCTAAGTGCAAGTCCTCAGAAGGAAACAGTGAAATCCAAATTTGGCTACAAAGAATTCCAGCTTTGCAGAAATCTCAAAATATTTGCTTAAAGAAAATGGAGGCCTAAGTTATTCACAGAATGCTGAGAAAGGAGGTGTAAACTGATTTTCTTTGTACTTTAAGAGAGGTCTTTACACGAATGTCAGAAAAAGTGGGAGGCTAAATTTCTCAGCTCCTAAATACTGTAGCAAAATGAAATTACTTCACTAATTAAATGTTGTCCTCCATTCTAAAAAATAGCAATATTGCTGAAAATCTTTGTTCAGAGAGCAATTATAATAATAGAATCTCTGTAGTTACCAGAAACTGTTTTATTTACTGTTCTATCAACTTAGTGCAAATGTGTTTGTCTAGAAATGAGAAGATACACCAACAGAAAATCCTGGAATAATTTGTGGTGCGATTTCAGGGATAAAAAATTAAGACCTTTTCAACTGTCTAAAGAACAAGGTCACAAGTAGGGCATTGTAGGGTAATAGAGCTTCTATTAAAGGAACAAGAAATAAGTAAAGCTCTGTCCCAGTTTATATTACATTTTTTGGTTATAGTATATTCTGTGTCTTCGGTTAGTGTTTGAAAAGTGTATGTGGCCTTGACTTTCCATTTCAATTTTTCGTACTGATAGAAGTGGAAAAACGTGCCTCTGAAATCACAGCATATCAGACGATTGAGTAAATAAATTCTAGAAAATGTCTACTGAGAATTTTTTGGTGTTGTTTGTATAAATATATGCATTTCCTCTTAGTCGTGGCAGTTTTCCTCCAGAGCTCAGTGTACTAATCGATGTGATTTGCAGTGCCTAGCTTTGAAACTTCCATAAAACTTCAAAACTTGAAAAAAAATCGAAACATTGTCAAGTAATAGGAGAAAAGGAATTTTTATCCCAGCCAGATGTAAGCACTGTTATTATTTTTAGTGTTAGCATAAGTAAACAACAACAAAAATCTTCACTATTCCCCCTTCTGCTCAGAAAGGATTAAAGTCCAGAGTAGGACATGCTTTAAAAGCTCCTTTCATGCATTTTAATCAAACAAAATAGGTTATCACATTAGAAATGGGCTGACAAAGGCTTACAAGGACAAATGTATTGTGTCTCCTACATCTTCTCTTGGCAGCGACTGCTGGAGCTGCCAGGAGGAAATGGATTGAGAGGAGTGAGGAAAAGGAAAAGTGTGCAAAGATGACTCGTTTATTGCTTTACACAGCTGTTCTAGGCTGCTCTTTCTGTTTTCAGGTGATTTCAAAACACATCAAATGCGTATAGTTTGATGATTAGAAAACTTAGAATAATTGCCATCTGAAACCCTCATGGTGGTGTGAAGTTAGAGGTTCCTAGAGTAGATAAATTTTTTAAAAAAGGCAACCCAACCCCTCCATCTATGTTTATATATAACCTCACGTATCTAAAATCATCACATTTGATACTGCCACACATTTACTTCAGGTTTAATGACCAAAAATGTTCTGCTACGCTACAAAAAATAGTGGCATGTATAAGCAATCTAATAGCAAAGAGTAAGCTGGGGTATGAGAATCTGTGTGTAGGGCTTTCCTAGGGAAAAACCTGGATTTCAGACAATTTTATAGAGGTCACAGTAGAAATCTGTGCTTATGGGTCATTATAGAGATAAAGAACTTTCCATTAATGTAAAAATACAATCTGTTTGCGGTCAAAATAGATATTATGGGTTTACATATATGTAAGACTCTAGGTGAAGCCTTGAAAATTATCTATTTTTTTGGTGTGGTAATGGATCATTTTTCTCATATCTCTTTTGTCTCTCATGCAGTGGCAGTTTCAGCTGTAACCATGAGCTTTTTGTAACATGGAACCATGTGAAATTTTGGTGACTCCATGCTTGGTGTTCTTTTGGAACCAGATTAAAAGAGTGTTTAATCCTGAACCACAGTTTGTGCAGCATCCACCACTGTTAGTGACACCTCGTGATACTCCACGAGCGTGGGTACATTGAAATTTTCCATTCAGGTTGGATGCTCAGAGTTTCCCTCCCCTTTAGATGTCCCAACGCCAGGTCTGGTGTGAACAGCTGAGTACATACTTTGCTTTATGGCTTACCTGGAAAGAACCTGCTTGCAGCTCAATCTGGGGATTATTAGCTCAGCCTATACCAGCTTCACTTTTTTGCTTCAACAGCTTCACAGTTCAGTCTCTGGTATGTCAGCAAATATATGACAGCTGTCACAAATATGCCAGGTTTAAGATAAGATACCTATTTTCAGATCAGCTAACAGTCAGGTACTGGAATTTGAAGTAGTTCAGATTTCTAGTAAAGCAGATAAGGTGTCTGAAATTATTTGCATTTTCCCCCAAAACTGCAGATTTTCTGTTGGAAAAATCCCCTGAATTCAGTTTATTGGAGTGCGACACACTTGAGTCCCTCTTTATAAGCAAAGCTTTCTCTTTGCCCTGTATTTCCACTCCAAAGATCACTAAAATTGCTGCTTCAAATACACCCTCTAGGAAATCAATAACAAATCAAGTTAGACTCAGTGAGATTTGTTGATGTAACTGAGTGAGGCTGCCAAAAATCTCCAAGAATGAGATGTTGATATCAGGATGGGAGCAGATCTATCCTGGGGGTGTCCGGGCTGCTCTGACCCCTTCTCTTACATCATTAGGTCCTGTGGGAGCTGCTTTAGCCCTTGGTTCCCTGCGATGCTCCGTGGCTGTACCTGCTCCTGTTTAATGAGATTCAGGTCAAGCATGTGAGGTACCACATGAGAATATTTTCATCTTGTGCTTTATATAGTTCTAACAACATCTGGAGAATTGTTTCATGCTCGGATTGGTTGTTATGGATCAGTTTACAAAATATTTACTTTCTTTTTACTGGATGGTCTTCGCGGCTGTTGGTGGCCTGCAGGTTGTTAGAAGCTGGAGAGGTAATAGGTGTATGCACCAGAAAATTGCCAAATATTTGCACACTGAGTTCTTATCCTCAGCAGAGAAACCAAGAACCAAATTGACAGCAAAAAAAAATATGTTTTCAGGAGTCAATTCAGAGCAATGAAATAATCTGCCAGTCTATGGCAGAGTTTTCCAGGGTCAGCAGAGAACTGCATCAGCAGTTTGGGGGAGGAAAGCTCACCTTGGCAAGTCAGAGCTGTGCAGTTCTGTATGACTGGGGAGTTTTGGAGGTTGTGTAATTTTCATTAGTGCTGTAGTTCATTTAACAGAGGTCGCTAGTTTTTTTTAAATTTATAGCTGTCAGTTGTCAGGGTAAATCTGCATTTTTTCATATTCATATGAGGAAATACATGAATTTACCTTATTAAGATTTCAGTCTACTGTATCTTAAAGTACTTGTTCAGAGAAAAGATATAAGCAAGAATGAACATGTTCCTCTAATGAGTCCATCTCTTCATTAAGTACTGAAAAACATCTGAGATATAATTAGTGCATGTTTTCCAAAATTTGTCCAGTTCAGAACTTTGAATTTCCATGGCAAA
>VYZQ01016305.1:5873-23913 GCA_013400655.1 Mystacornis crossleyi | reverse complement strand
ACCTTCCCTGACACAGCTTCAGGGTAATGTCACTGGTCACCAGAGAGAAGAGATGAGTGTCTGTCCCTCCTCTTCCCCTCACAAAGAAGTTGTAGATTGTGGTGAGGTCTCCCCTCAGTCTCCTCCAGGATGAGCAGACCAAGTGATCTCAGCAGCTCCTCATATGGCTTCCCCTCAAGGCCTTTCACCATCTTAGCCACCCTCTGGACATTCTCTAATAGCTTTACATCCTTATTACATTGTGGTACCCAACACTGCACACAATATTCAAGGCGAGGCCACCCCAGAGCAGAGCAGAGCAGAGCAGGACAATTCCCACCCTTGTCCAGCTGGTGATGCTGTGTCTGATGCACCCCTGGCCCTCCTGGCTGCCAGGGCACTGCTCACTCACATTCAACCTTCCACTGAGCAGGACCCCCGGCTCAGCTCTGAGTGATGCTGGGAGCAAAGGACTCAACCTGAAAGGAAGTATAAACTAAGCTTGAAAATGTGCGACAGTGGAGAGAGGTAGTGGAGGTGAGAGCAGAAGGCAAAAGCCTGCCAGAAGTGGTCCCATGCCCTCTGTGCAGCTCACTCACAGCTACCATGGGTACACCCTGGGGACCCGTACCCTGAGTGAATGGGGGTTTCTTCCAGGGGGTGTCACCTCTGGGGTAAGGAGTGACAGCACAAAGCTCAAGCACAGGATGGGGCTCTTGCACAAGCAGGCTTTTGCAGGTGGGTTCCCTAGCTGAGATGAAAGGGGTCTGCATCCTCCGAAACCTATGGCAGGAGATGCATGTGTGTGCATGTGTTTATCCCTAGTTAGAAGTTCTTGGGATTACAGAAGGGTGTTTCAAAATTTCCAGGTATTTATTAACTTTTTCTAAGTATCTAGTGACGTGGTTTATTCATTATTGTACCAGTACCTCAATACATAGTTCATTGATGTTAATTATACTTAGTTAATAAACTAATAGTCCATAGCTAATTATATGTGGTTAATAAATTAATAAATCACTTCAATTTTGATTTGATTTAAACTACACAATTTTTCCCTGCAGCAAAAAGTTTCCACTTTCATCTGAAAAAAATCATGAATGTATCAACTGCAGGGTTTTTTCTAATTTCTAGACTTTGAAACACTCCTGTGGCAAAAATAGGGGGAAAAAAGAAAAGAAAATTAAGAAAAGAAGAAAAAAATGCTATTTTTCCTATTGTTTTTCCCTGATTATGTTCAGGCTAACTCAGAAAAAGAAGACACACAAAATACAGCAGCATTGAATGTTTATAATCTCCAAGGTTAGAAATGTTTGGTGAATCCATATGATGTACCAACTAACTTTGTAATTTTGCTATATATTTGTACTAATGCATACTGAAAAGGCTTTGCTTATTGAAGCAGCAACAACATCCCTACAAGCAATAGCTAATAATGCACCTCAGGGCATAGACCGATGCTAAGAATATAGTATTCATTTTTAGACACTTTCAGGGAAGTAGAAATTTTAGACAAACCAGTACTATTTTCTGTAACAAGATACTTCATTGTAAAGTGTGCAGAAATTATCAAATAACCCCCATGTAGAAGATTCTTCGCAACAAAAATGTAAGTATCATTAGTGTTTTATGTATGAAATACTGTTTCAATGAAACCTATTCACACTTCCTTTTATTTAGAGAAACCTGTGGTCCACAGATCTCTTGCTTCTAAACATTACTGAAGACCTCAGGACAGCAGTCTTTTATCTTTCAAAGAAGTGAAAATTGGGATAAAAATAATGAGAGCTATAGATGAATATTTACAAAACACAGAAGGAAAATTCAAATGAAAATTGCCATCCACAAATATAAGCTTATCCTGGGTTTCACCAGTAAGATGATAAAAATGGTTCACGTTACGTTGGAAGACCCACTCTTTGTGTCCATTCACAGTAAACATACTTATAGTTTCCCCTAAAGACTGGGATTTCCCCATAGTTTGACAGGGCATCAGTCAGAACACATGTAGATACAATGGTAAGTGTTCTAAAATTCTTAACAAGGGTAGATAGGCAGAAATTCAAAATATAATGTAGGTCAGATCTTTCCACTTGTTTGAGCTATGATTTGAAGAAGGGAATTAAATTCCCATATCTCACTGACTTTCCCTGGGATTTGGGAACCAGAAACTTCTTTAAAAACCCTAGCTTTTATTGAAAATTCTCACGGTCACTTTGAGAACCATCCTCTTGTGTGTCAGGTGCACTTTAACTGGATTTGAAGGCAGTTACTCCTCCCCTCACTGGACTCACAGATACTCCTTTGTGAGCTGTAATGTGGGCTCTTCAATACATTTAGTTCTATGAATAATTAATGTGTCTCCTGCTCTCACCACTTGATTTCCAGTTATTTGCGTTGCATGCAATATGCTGAGCCAGTTTCGTAGCTTCTAGACTCAAATGCAGGTTTCCAATCTCATTAAGTGTAATGGGATATGAAAAATAAGATGGTACATAATAATAAAAAAAAAAACAAAAACTGTAAACCTGTCTCACATTTCTTAAAAATACTAAAACTGAAACCTCCAAGAAAGAAAAAACAGGTGTTGTTTATGGAAGAAGAAATAGAAGATTCTATGCCAAAATTCAGTGAGCATTAGAGAGGATTTTTTTTTGTTTATGTTTTATTTTGTTTGAATTGGAAGGAGAGTATTTTGGCTTTGTTTGTTTGCTTCTAGTTCTGTTTAAAAAATGAAAAAAGCATTTGAAATATCATCTTTTGGTTGGTTTTCATTCACTTGCTAAACGTAACTTGGACAGAGTTTACAAAAGCAAACTTGTCATTCAAGCTCGTCACCACACTTCATGGATGACTGAATAAAAATGAGTTTTTCAAGAGGTAACCAAAAGTACTGCCTCAGTGAATCCGTATGTACTTACATACTGGACATAGAAGAAAAAAATCACTTAGATGTCCTTCTAAGACAAAATAGATCAATCTCATTGCTTCTATAAGATATAAGATGAATCTGAACAGACTGGATAATTTCCAGAAGCAGTTATATCAGAGCAGCTATAATAAAATAAGAGTAGCTGCAAGACAACAGACTAGATGGAAAATGGAATTCAAAACCTCTAGGCCATGCTGGAAGCAAGGAGGAGAGTCCAGGAACTTTTTTATTATTTAGGTATTGAATTAAAATAATTAATTCAATAACAACAATTAAGAGTTGTTAAAACTCTTAAGAAATGTTGACGTATTATGTAAGTTTCCATTTCCTGATTTTAGAAATACTGTCTTCACCTTTCTGGCAGCAGCTATTTATGGAAAACTCTTTCCTGTAAGTGTTGTGATAAAAAGTTGTAATTTCATTTATTCATTACAGTTTAACTAATCAACTTCAGTTAATTTAAAATAATTTGTACAAAGAAGAGAAGGAATATCTACTTCTGTTACTAAAGCAATGTAAATCTGGAGTAGTTTCTGTGGTTTCACTGAGTTTTAACTCAGGTCTTAACTTTTGTTTTATTTTTCTGCACTTTTTTAATCAGATACTTAAAATTAAAGACTAACTACTCGACATATAATTAATATATTGATCTTACTACCAAACCAAAAAGAATTACTTCCTAAATGCAGAAACCATCAAAACAAAATTAGAAAATTATATCAGAAAAAAAAAATCCATAACATTTTATTATTATTTGCAAGACAAATAAGTTTTTTAGTTCCTTAACATGGTGTTCTTACTTGCTTTTTTTCCTTTAGGGGGAAATTTCGGACCCATTCTTTTTTTGATTCTTAAGCATCATTCAGTTTGCTTTCTCCAAAAGCTGAGCAGTAAAAAAGCCTTGATCAGGGATTGCAATCTCTTCCTTTCAACTTAAAGGCTGAGAAACTTGACCTTTTTGCTGTTCACTCATTTAAATTTCCAGGTTCATACCTCAGAGATATATGGGGAGTTTGTAGTTCTGCAGGTGGGTGGAAGGGATATGTCCATCTCAAGAGCAGAAAGAAGGATAGACAAAACAGTGGGTGTACGATAACTTTTCTTCTCTACAAGACCTGACATCTTTGATTCTCCCCTCTTTGCAGCATCTCAATCTGTTTGGGCAAGACAGTGCAAAGCAGCAATAATCTTCAGTGTTTGTAAGAGGCTGAAACAGAGATCCACCCAGCCCATCCTCCCATCTCCAGAAGTGACCCACAGCACCTGGTTGCTGCAATAAAGATACAGCCATGTTCTCCCAGAACATTTTCACAAGCTCCAGAGACATGCAGCACAGAAAATCTCAACATGTTATCTCTCTCTGGGATAAGTTATAGGTCTATCAAATAGCCAAACACTGGAACAACATCCATGGCAGATATGTCAGATATATTCAGCTGCTTGAATATAGTCCACCTTTATGTGACGTGTTGATTACATACAAAAAAATATAAATGTCTTCCAGACAACAGTATGATTACATTTAGTCTGAAATATAAGAAAAGCATTTCATATACATATAAATGGATTAAAACTCAGAATATATAATAGATTTTTAACCGTAAGCGTAAGCACACTATATGTTCTTTTTTTTGAAAACTTATTATATGCTTCCTAGCCTACTCCCAGTTCTATAAATATATGTATCAATAATAAATGTAAGTGCAAATAAAATTGCTTGATACAAATGATATTTATCTTTCTTTTCTTTTGGGTGCTTGTAAATATAAGATGAAACCCAGACTTATCTAAGCTGAGGAAAGTTTTAGAGATAAGACAAAGTACTCTTCAGTTCCATTATGAAGCACAATATAATCCTAACACAGCACTGTACATGTCAACTGAGCTTCTTACGAGAGGGTGCAGAAGTCATTACATATTTTGTTTAAAACCTCCTGTAAAAGTAATGAGGATTTATGTTTGGAATGCTTTTGTTAAAACACAAAGTTCAGGCTGATTCTGTATAATATGCTGTGAAAAATCAGCAGAGTTACTGAAAACAGTGGTACCTTACTGCCGGACCCCAGAACGGGCGCTGACACCTTTTGCGTTGGGCCCATCCACGGCGGCTGCACATTCCCAAGGGCTGGGCAGCCGGGGGCTTGTGGGGCGGTGGGAGTGGGAGGAGGCCGTGGACTGCTGTGTGCCAGCCGGGAGGGACTCCCAGCAGCTCCGGCACGGGAACGAGCAGCTCGGGGCGTGCCAGGGCTCTGGGCGCGGCAGGAGCCCGCGGTGCCCTCAGCAGAGGTGTGCCGGGTGGGGCGAGCGGGGCCCGCACGCACCCCCGAGGGGCTGCCCGGCCTCGGCCGCCCCTCCGCGCCTCGCCGCCTCCCCAGAGGAGTTTTCATCAACTGCGTGCAACCCTGGGAGAATACAAGGGCAATTAACTCTGGAGAAGGGGAGAATGTATGAGTTTGACACATTGTTTGTATTCCTGCTTTCCCCAATACCCAAGTCAGTGATCAAAAGTTTGCTTTTATTGGCAATAAATTGTATACAATTCTCTGACTTGCAAACGTTTTGCCTGGGACAAGTTTGTTGCTGGTTTACAAGCCCTACCACACTCCTTTTCTGTACTTTCTCTCCACTGCTGGTGTGCAATTAAAGACTTAGCTCTTTATGAGACATGCATTTACATGAAAAGGGCCCTAGAGGTGCAAGTTATTTCACTTAATGAACAACCAAAGAAATTGAACATTTTAAGATTTCTTGTCTTTAAATGGTATTATTTCCTCTCTCGCTAGTAATTTGCTCTTTAACTTCCCTAAAAATTAATACCAGCCAAAATGGTACCAACGTTAAAGTAAAAGTATTCCATCTTTATTTTTTCACTCATATAGAGTTATTAGCAATACAGAGATGCTTCAAGTTTTGCCATGTTGATAACTCTACTTACTTTTTTCCTTTTTAAAAAAAATTCAAGCTTATTTGTGGAGTATTAATGTATTCCATTTTTCACTCTGTAATAGGAAACACAATCTGTTTTAATCTTTTTATTAAATTCTTCACTGTAAAAGTAAAACAAAGGATTTTCTGTAATTTTTTACTTTAATTTATTGTTATACATAGCCATTAAACAGAAAAAAAGTTTACACAGAAAGCAGGACGTACAATCAGTTCAGTACAACTAGGAAAAACTTCATTCTCTCCCTAACAATGCACCAAAATCTTAAGAAAATGTAATTGACTTAAATCTTTAGCTTTTCTACTGCCATTATCAATATATACTCTAGGTAGAAAAAAGGGGCAGCAATTTCTCAGAAAGTCTGCTGTCAGGAGGACATCAGCTAAGAGTTTTTCCAGCTGATCTGCCTGAATGCTTCATCGTAATATGGGAGTAAACATTGTAACATCTTGGAAGAGATATCTTCTTGATTTTTTATTGTAGGGTTCTGCTTAGCTGAGGCATGTCCACCTCCTCTAGCAAGAAAAATCATTGCCAGTCATGTATGATAGTAGAAAACTGACATTATTGTCTTGAGATATAGGTAGTTCTTACTAAGTAAAATGCTTGGACTATAAATTTGATTGGGCTCAGACAAAGAGCCCAAAACTTACACACTCAATATAGGTTTAAGTAGTTGACCATGTCTTGTTAATATATGTGGAGTCATCTGTGTTGTCTGCTCATAGAAAGGAAAGACACTCAAGTGATCAGCTGCAACAGTTTTCATTCCTTCAGCATCTCTGTATACAGTCCAGAAAATTCCCCAGGAGAAAACTGGCATTATACACAGCTGCAAGAAATAAATTGGAGGAACTGATAACAACTGTTGTCTATTCTTGATTAAAGACTATTTCTCTTCTGTTTAGTCTTAGAAAATTTTATTATAATACTGGCATAGATCCCCAGTCTAGAGTGTTGGATCTTCTGCTGGCACTGGTATCAAGCCTTAGTCATGCAGGCTGGAGGCTTCCCACTGGGAAAAAGAGTACTCAAGTAATATTTTACTGTTGTTTTGGGACTGTGTTCTAACACCCAGTGAATGGGGTTAAAACTAAGAGGGCTTTAGGACATCTCTGACTGCAAGTAACAGAACAGGACTGCAAAACTGAAATATTGAAACCTATCAAAATTGAATTTCAAATTCTTAATATTCAAATTCTCTATTCTCAGTCAATTCCATTGAATTCTTAAAGTATGTATTTCATATATATGGAAGTGCTTTTTAGCATTAAGCTACTGTAAATTTAATGATTTTCAAATTAAAATAAGTATTTTCATTATTTTTTGAGTGAAACAAGTACAAAAATATCTTTATGCAAAAAAAATTGATTTTTTAAATTTTAAAATTACATTATTAAAATTTAAATACAAATGGGACTATTGAGGCATAAAATCAACTTTGCTGTTATTTCCACAGCAGGTGAGTTCCTACTACTTTTTACTTCAAGCTGTATCTTACTTAGTCTGATCCATTTTCAAGCATTAAGAATAGTTAGGGTAATTGAATTGACTAAGGGTTTCTTCTAATTTTGATTATATTCATAATAGGAAACAACTTGTACCACTACATCAAAATATTCCAGGAAGGGAAAAGGAGAGTGTAGGAGATTATCAGATGGAAAAAAAAAAAAAAAGAAAAAAAAGAAAAATAGAAGAACGCTTTATCCCTTTCCTCTCATTTTTACATCGTTCAGGTGTGCACTTGAATATGTTTATAAATTTTCTGAAATTTTTCACAACTTCAGTTAATTTTAAGGATCAGGGTCAAGTGTTCATGTTGTTTAACTAGTCTTATAGGACTAACTTCTGTCCTGTGCTGTCCACATTTTATTACAGAATTCTACATGTTATATCATCTATAATCTTGGATTTCTGGTTTGTTCAATATAATACTCAGCAGGTTCATTTTCATACTTTCTTTTTTGATATTTGATATATTTTAAAACTATTTTGTTAGCGCATGCAGAGATTCTTTGGGTTTGGTGGAAGTTTGTTTTTTGCTTGTATGTTTTGCTTGTTTTTTTTTTTTTCATTCTAATTCCCTAAAGCGTGGGTTCTTGATTATTTTCTTTACTTATCTTTAAAAATGCCTTTGTTCTTCTTGTGTGTTTCTGTCTCTTCGCTTGTGACATTCCTTCTAACTATAAGTTTCCCTTAATTGGCAGGTTTGCATTTGAGTTTCCTACGTGGAATGACCCCTTGTTCCTTGTTCTGCAGTGTCAGGAAACAGAAATGTCATTGCTGATTAGGGGCCTGAACCCTCTGCTCCTCCTTCTCATACAGTAGGCAATCTTGTTCTGTACACACTCTAGCTGCAGGGTCAGCCTTAGGGGAACTCTAAACAAGTGTCCACATGGGATACCAAAGTGGAAGGGGCACTGGTAGGGGCAAGTATTCTTTGAGCTCATTTGTCTACCACAGAAAGTCTCTTCTGTCCCTTTAAGTGTAAAATGTCCACTGGCATTGCCCAAGTGTGTACATTTTAACCAGACAGAAGCATTTTTGTGCCTCTGGCTTACTACACATGTACATCAGTGATGTTAATAACATCTGTGCCTAACAATGTGACACTGAGATGTACTTCTAATGGTTGTCTTTCCTATGAACTGAGATACAAAAGCTTTCATTTTTGGTTCTGAAACCCTCTGTTAAACCAACTTTGACCTCATCCCAGGGCATGATTACCTAGTCTTGCTTGGGGCACCTGAAGCTCTAAAGATGGCCTTGTGTAGCTGTGGTTGAAATTCTCTCTGCTCAGTGCGCAGAGTGCATCCTGTCTTACAACTGAGTGGAAACCTCTGCTTTTTCCACTTTTTCTCCTCACCTAGGGAAGTGGAACAAACCAGAAGAGGGAGGAAGAGAAACTACACAGAAAAGAACAGAAGGTAGTGGCTTCAAGTGGCAGGGAACATGCATAAGACCAAAACTTCTCCCTAAACCAAAGGATTCTGCAAAACAGAGAAACTAAAAAGAGGGGAGTGGGAATAACACGTTACTTCCTACCATATTCGTAGCCTGAAGGAAGTCTATGGATGATCTACAAAGATGAGGAAATGGAAATGAAATATAAAGGACTAGCTATGGATTCCTTTTACAGCAACTGAGAAAACTGATATTGCTTGGAGTATTTCGGGGATAAAGGAAGAGCTTTACTCCCTAGTGCAGGCCATAAGAGCAGTTCTATAGTCACAAGGATAACTTTTTATCTACAGCAACTTCATATCCAAACTAAATCTATTAATCCATCCCATGAGCTCATAAGCTCATATGAATTTAATTTTCATTTTACTTATATGAATATGAAGCATATGAATTTAATTTCCATTCTGTTTATCTAAATAGCATTGCAAATAAAATATTTGTGCATATTAGAAAAAATTTTTTAAAAAGTTGAATATCTGTGTGCTTATTTTGTCAGACAGGTATATAGGTCTAGTATTAAATGAGGTTATTGCTTATACATATTTTAAATCAACATATGAAATAAATATCTACATTTTTATGAATTAATAGAGAAAAGAGAAAAAAAGAAAGACCATTTGTTATTTTTTCAAAAATATAATTTAGAGGTGTCAGTGAGCACATTTCTACAAACTCCTTCAGTAAGAGTAAATAAAACCTTTTACCAGTTTCATAAAGTTGTTTTTGGAAGAGATGTAAGATTCAGCTCCTCCTGACTGGCTTGTCATTAAAAATCCCATGGCACTTTTCACAAAAGAAGGGCTATTAACTATAATATCCTGGCCAAAGTCCAAGTCACTTTGTGGCTACCAAATCCCCAGCTGAAATAGTTAGTCTGCATTTTCCTCAAAACCTTGCTCTGTAGATGGCCAGTTTTTTTTCTAACAGGCAATGTCATTTTGATAAGGCTTATATGAACATTTAATATGATTATTTTGGATCAATACAGTGATCCTTTAAAATAAAATTTAACATAATAGCAAATCTATAAATTCTCAACAGCATTTAAAAAATCAGATATTTTGAAAGAGATTATTTGGTTATTGGTGTGCCCTTCTTTTTATGATTTTTTTAATCTCTCAGGAATTTTCAGGAATAAGCTTATACATAATGTAGTGATATTTGTTACCTGTTATATCATCCTTACCTGGAATCCATGGGCAGGTAATCAAACAAGTATCCAGTCCTAGAATTTTGAGTTTCTCCCTTTTATTGGGCAATTGTTTTAGATAGTTCAGTGGGGAAAAAAAAAAATGTATTTAGTATGACTTGTTTAGATGAGATGATGTGAAAACATTTAGTTTCCCAAAATGTTATCATTACTACTGAAATGCAGAACATCTGTTCTATCCTAGGTCAGCTGTGAGAGCTGGAACAGCGGTTTCTTCTACTCTGCACAGGCTGAAGGTATGTACTATATTTGATGTTGTGACACTGGCTTTGGGATTAGCCCACAAGTGCTGTCTCAGACCCAGACAGATCCATAAGAAAATCCAGACCATGATGTTTTCCACATGTTTTCAGCCACACTAAACATATCTAGAAATTATCTGAACACATCTCTTACTGCCTACTTCCCGACAATGCAGCTTAACACAATACAAGTTCACCAAGCTACATCTAAGTAGGTTCAGAATAGTCTGACATTTTGGTAAGTAGCAGGCAGTGAGGAATCCTAGTCAACTAAGGCTGCTTCTAAGAGTTGCAGTAGAGGTTCATATTAGGCTTGACACCCTTCAATGTTTATCAGTTCTCTGAAAAGCAAAGATAAAATCAGAGCTGATAAAATTTAAGGGATGACACAAAGATTGGCACACTGGTAAATAATAAAGACAGGCAGTCATGGGAAGTGATCTGTATCAGTTGATGACTGCGCCAGTTCAAAGCACGTACAGCCAAAGTTACAGATATGATTTTGCAGGAATAAAGAGCTACAATTAGGTGAGATACTGGAAAAATTAAAAGTAGTGATTCCAGTTTCATCTATAGTGTATGTCCTGGTAAAGACGGGCATGTGCATTTTCCATGTCAGAAGAAAATCTTTCTTTTCCCTTTTGTCCTCACAACTCTTTTGACTCTCACAACTTCCTTCTAAGAACTGACTGGCTTCTGACCCTTTTATTTAAGTGTCTGTCTCTTATTTACATTCATGTTTATGAGTTTGATGTTGTTAGGGAAAGAAGGAAACTTTGCATCCTAAGACTTCACCATGTTTGAGTCCCATTTCTAGAGTATCATAAAGTGTCCTCACAAACCATTGTTACGCATATACCATAGGCAAGTCATTCAATCTCAGCCTCCACTTAAATGCAGTAACAAAAAGAGACAGTCTGATCTGTTAGTATGTAAAGGGAGAATATTGAGCAGGATTAGAGAAAAAAAAATTATTTTTGTTGTTCAAGCATGCATTTTCAAAAGATTACTGAAAGAATTAGGAGGTTTCAGATAAAAATGATTCAATGTCTGGAGAAAAAAAGCTCAAACATGAGAGACTTAAATAACTTTGCATAGATCACACCAAAAAAAAAAAAATGAAAAGAAAAGAAAAGAAAAAAAAAAGTCCAGAGAGAAAGACTAGGCTTCTAAAGAGAATCTGTAGTTGGTAAAGAAGGGCCAAGGGTGAATATTTAAGAGGCTGAAGAAGGACAAAGTCAAATTAAAAAAAAAAAGAAGAATGATTAGTTATCACTGAGGATGAGGGAACTACCTCATGCTGTATTTAGGTGAAGATAGGACAGTTTGCTGGAAAATATACTTCAGTCAAACTCAAATTATGGGATTCAATGCAGCAATCAGGAGCTAAAAATCTGTTGCTTACTTTACACAGGGGATCAGACTAGAGGTCTCATCAACCCTTTTTTTGACCCTAAATTGTACAGAAATTTTGTATCAAATTCAGTTAATGGCCCTGACAATTTTGTTTCACTTTTCATCATTTCAAATCTCACCAGACTTGAGACTTCACGAGGGCAAGAAGCTAAGCATTCGTGAGAAATCTCTGACTCAGGGAGATCCCACTGTATGTGATTTTAAAATAACAGGAAGCATAAAGCAATACCAGATGTGAAATTTCCAAGATGAGTGTGAAAGGACAGTGTCAGTGCAAGCATGAAGCCTGAAAAAAGACATAGTCAGTCTTGGGGGGAGAAGGAGGAAAGATGTGGATGAGGAAGGAGAGAGACCTCCATGGATTAGTTTGGATAAATATGAGATTAGTATCCAAACTTCTTGGTACTTCTCCAAACTAAACTTCTAACCTTTAAGGCTTCATCCACCCATCATAATTCTAGCTGATCTTGAAAACTCAAGCTGCCAAGGTCATGGCTATTAAGGGGCAGAGGAGGAGACTATTTAAAAAAAAAAAAAAAAAAAAAAAAAACAAAACCCNAAACAAACAACCAAACCCCCCCCCAAGCTTTTAAAAAATAATTTATGCTAATTACATTTGTGAAATAATTTTTCCTGCATGTCCTAACATGGAATATCTCCATGGTCTCCATCTGTTTATCATCTAAGATGTGTTAGCAAGATGTGACTGCTCATCATTCTGCTCTCTCACAGCATGTTACAGTCACTGTAATAACATGTACAATAGAAATAAACTACTTGATCCCGCATTAGAAAATAAATTATACTGCCCTCATACATTTACTTTACTTGTAAAACATTAGAATAGAGCTCATGAAAACATTTACCCACAAGAAAATCACATAGTTAAATATGATCCAATACATACATTGCTACCTAAGGCTCCTTGGAATAATTTCTCCAGCCTACAGATAGGAGGTTTTTAAATACATCTCTGGCGTTTTTCCAGTAGTGTTATTAAGTGCTTGGAATTTCCCCTTTTCTGTGGTTCCTTTATGTGTTTCTTGTCATTCCAGTATCTCCAAGTTCCTCAATTTTCACCCTATAAACAGGCACTGGCACAATACTGATCAACTATTATATAATGGAATTTATCATGTATATTAAGTTACAATTCTTGAGGGTTTTTTAATCTCCCTGCTTTAACTTCAGTTTTATTCCAGGGTATTATGATGTATAGCATTTCTGGAAATTCCTGCTTTCTTTCAGATCTCTTCCAAAATTTTAGCACACAACCTTTATAATACCACTGTCACCATAATTCTGCATCTCAAAATTATAACCATATTGTAATCTCAGGAATGAAACCTTTCTAAAAGGATTTGTGGGGGAAAAAATGAACAAATAGTCTATCAAAATTATGGTGTTCCACTGCTATTTGACAACACAAATACTTCCTGAGTTACATGAGAGAAATATAAGTTCATTTGGAAGTGGCAGTGATAGCCTCCAAAGAACCTCATGAAGCAGTATATTTATTTTGATCAAATGTGATTATTATCATTCATCTTTATCCAAAAACTCTAATCAAACACTCTGAGTTACTAAAAAATTCCAAAGGATAGTCTGGTATGTAGGATCTGAGTCTTGCCACAGTCACAAAGGACTTCGTATTAAGATCTTTTCTTCCCCACACATTTTAAAGCTGTGTTCCCCATCACTGCAGGGAGAAAACAAAACTAAATCAAAACAAACAAAAAACGCCCCAAAATAAAAAACCCTAAACAAACCAAATAAGACATAAAACATAAAGCCTTTAATATTTATTGAATAAATACATCTTAGTGTAAGTAATATGAGTCACATTGCTATGAATTTGAATAAAGACTGACCAAGGATGGATCTCAGGAATTTGCTCATTGACTTCAAGGTTATTTCCTATTTCTGTTTCTTTGTGTTTTAAAATAAAGTCCTCATTGTGTATCATTCATATAATCAGCAGCCCAAAATACTGCAAAATCAGAGATGTGTAAATGTTGTCCACTGATCTTAATGAGGTGTTAACTTTAAAGTGTTAACTTTGAAGCTTAATTACACCTACAGTAAATACAAATACATCTAGCTGTTTCACTGTCAGACAATAAATATCTTCAGCTAAATCTATCCAACATGCCTAAATTTTCAGTCAGGAATCAAACATTCATTTGAATGGAATGGAACTATGTAAAACTGGGGCCGTAACATATACATGAAGCACAGTAAGTTGACCTTGTGCTCTGTTTCAAAAGACTCATCTACATAGACACAGATTAAAAATACAGTGCATTTCTACAGAATCAAGTTAAAAAAAAAAAACACTTTTTTTTCCTTCTACCACTACACAGATATTTATAGTAACATGCAATTTAAACTCTCTGAAAACAATTTAAAAGTGTTATAAGGATTAGAAAGCATTTTACAGAAAATCTAAAAAAACTCTTTTCTAATGAAGTTAATTTGTGCCAACCTCAAGAAGAAAGATGAAAAATTTGACACTCAGTTCCATAAATCTTTTTCATATAAATCTTTTCCATAGCTTTTCAATTTCAGTAAGATTTAGATAAGACCTAAGAAGTCTTCACTCACTTACCAAATAGTTCATTTAAATCATGCATTCAGTATTAAGTAGTAATAGTGTTCTTAAGGGAAGTCAGTAATTACAAAGAGCAAAAGAATGACTGATCCATAACCTGGAGTAAAAATATAATCTAGAGTGACAATAATAACACAATTTTGTTTTCTCACAGATTTTAAATGACTTGTACTACTGTTTCATCAGGTAACGTCTCACATACACAAGTCTTTTTCCACACGAAATTTCAAGAATTTCCTTGAAATTATTTCACTACTAGCATGGAAGAATAATAATGTTTTAATCCAATTAAAACTGAAGGAGAGGTTAAATAAAATACAGTTTCACAGCATAGAAAATATTGTTGATTAAGAGCACAGGTACTAGTACAACAGGACTTCATTACTGGCAAAGAAAGTAACAAATATGTGTATTGATTTTTTTGTGACTTCAGAAACTAGTATCTTCTGTGTATGGCCCATATATATTTTTTTTCGCTTTTGATACCTACTGAATATTTTTACCTATTGAATTGATTAAGACGTGCTGGGAATGGCTACTGAATGTACCACAAAACTAAAATTTTCTGAGTGTTATATTCAACTAACAGTATTAATACTGTCAGTAGTGTCTGAGGGCTTTAATTATAAGCACTGGCCTCAAGTTTGTTTTCTGACTTTTGTGAGGTGGGGGTAAGATATAGACAGGAATGTAATGCAATGATTATGTATATATCAATCTAGTAGTGGCAAATTTAGAGATGAGAATAGTAGTGCAGGAAGGCAAAGGATTCACAAGTTTGGCTGTGATTCTGGTTTCCACAATCCCTTTTTGAAGACGCTCTTAAGATTTCCACAGTTTTATCACTCCTTTGCTACAAAACTACATGTGCCCAAACCCCCCTAGTTGCTTCTGTTAATTTTAGATCCTGCTGTGCTTTGCTAAAAGGCTTAAGAGTCACTCTACTATACATAATTGAAACCCCCTTGTTTTATGATCTTCTCTATCATCATGTAGCTGAATTTACTGAAAAAATATGAGAAGAAGAGTTCTGATTTGAGATTCTATTACATTACTGTTACATATACTTAACTAGCTGAGAGCAATTCAGAAGAAAAATAATTCTAATTAATAAAAGTTTCATATAAATGGATTTTTTTTTCTTTTCTATAGACAAACAAATGAAGACTACACACAGGAGTCCCTGCCATAATTTCTGCTGAATAATTGTTAATTTTGGAAGTAAACCATTAAAATAACACCCACATCAAATGACTCAACCTCCCCCTCCCAAACCCAACAGTAAACCCTCTCTTTTCCTACACAATCAATGAATCAATCAAAAATAATATTCAGACTTCAATTTTTGTGTTATTCTTATAGCGTTGCTCCACCTCCTGAAATGGCATTACCTGATCTTTACTTCAATGCAAAAGAACCAGTAGAGGGAAACTTGCTGTAGATTTCCTGGAAAATTCAACTCTTCTCCTCTGCTCTCCAAAATCTGAGCAAAGTTGTGGGGTACTTTTCACATCTTGTCACCTCACTTCTCATTCTTTTTGTCACAATACTTTTATATCTGATTATATCACTCAAGAACAAACAGTGAAGACAGAAACACATACTCCCTGTCTCTCTTTCTTCCACACCAAATTTATTTCTTTTCTCTCTTCTATCCCCCTCCTTAATTTAACCTCAGCTTCCTAACTCTTAATATGGTTCCTGCAGAAGCTGAGATAGGGAGGAGATGGTAGTACTGTATAGAGGTCAAAAATTTGACAAAGAAAAAGAGGCTGTAGCATGGCACCTGGGGGAACCTGGGCTTGTTGGCAGCTAAGAGAGATTATCTGAGGGTCTGGCTTAAAACACTTCTGCTACCGATCAGCAGGTCATATGACCTCATTCTTTGCTTCATTCTGACTAACACAGAGATGATTTATGCAGATAGATTGTTCTTCAGCTATCTGTTCTCTATATGCAGCTGTCCGTGAGTAGTGGGTTCTTTCTCTCATCTTCTCTTGGCTGACTCAATAGCTTGATTTTGAAATCCTCATTAAAAAACCCTGAGCAATCAAGGTTGCCAGACATTCCTATCTGACTGGCAATTCTGATTTGGACAAACATAAAGCATATATCCAGACTCAAATGATTTGGAAAATTTAAGTTAAGAAAATGCTGTGGTTCAATAGTATTGATTGACATCCCAACTTTGGTACTTGCTGGTGATTCGTAGCTCTGCCTTGCCATCTTCCCTCAGATATGTAAAATGTCCTCTGTAATCTTGACAGATAGGCTCAATTACAATGGTAAGATAACTCTATTATTAAGAAGAACTCTAATATAATAAATCAAACTATAAATAACCTTAAAAGACTTTTCCACACAGAGCTGTACTTAACACATGCTTTATTAAGTAGAGTTTATAAATTATACATTTCCTCTTATTCTCAGCATCTCAATTTCACCTTATGAGGCCCATTTCAAACAATAGTACAATGTCAACCTAATCAAAAAAGTCTCATGAAATATATAAAATTATATATTTCATAGATACAGGATTCAAATTCACTGTAGAAGTTTAAATTTTAATTATCTCCCAAATTTTGAGTTATTCAAGAGCAAGCTGCATAGAAAACCATACTACTGTTTATTGAGTTTAATCAACTCTGCAATTAAAAATGTGATAATCATTTAGTACTTTTTTTAAGAGACAGGATTCTCTTTAAGGAAATGTTATTGTGAAAAAAGATAGTCTGTAAAAGCAGAATCTGATTTCAAATTTTGCCTTTAAGAGTTAAGTCAAGTGAGGTTTTATTTTCTGAATCCCTTAAATTGAATTAACGGCTTTGGTTTTGGCTTATATTTCAGATTAGGCTTTAGCTATCTAAATTTATATTCTAGATTTATATTCTGTCCCTTTATCATATTATTAAAGCATCTTACATCTCTGCTAAAAAGAAGACAAAAAGGTCTCTGTTTTTCTCTTTCCATCCCTCCTGACAGCAGGAATTGATTGGCTTATTTTTTGGCTTTGGTAAGCTAGGTGAGAGAAGTAGGTTTCACTGATTTGTTCTGAAGGTACCGAAATTTCTGACCACTTAGATCTAGTCCAGATGTGGTTCCACAGTTGTGGGAAGCTGCCAAAAACCTTTAGCAGCTGTGCAAATGCTTATGACCACGTAGGGAGAATCAGCCTCTCAGGAAATTTCAGTCAATCTCAGAGAACATGGAAGCTTTGAATTTCACATAATATTCACTGGAAATGAACTTAGTGCTGTGATCTCAGGCGCTCTTAGTTCAAATACCTTTCTAAATTTTTTTTTGAATGAACTTTTGGGAGACAAGATTTCATAAGATCATTATTCGTGATAGCAGTTTTCATTGAATCAACTCCATACATGGTATCAACTATGGTCAAAACCTAAAAAATTCAGATACTGTACCTGTCCAGTCTAGCCATAAATTGAAGTGCTGCTTCTCTTTTAGCCTCATTTTAACAGTTGAAGTCTCAGCATGTTTATTTGCTGCCAAAATCAGAAGAACACACATTGATATTAATAATGGAACGCCTTTTTTTTTTTTTTTTAATTTTTTTTACTTTTTTTTGCATAGCTTTAATGGTAAATGTGAAGCAAATATGACGGGGGGGTTTCCTCATTGCTTGTGAAAATCAGCTATTTCAGGCTAGGAGCTGGGATACTGGAGAGAAAAAATAAGAGTTTGAAGGTGTCCTGGTTTGGACAGGTGTCTACTAAGGAAGGCA
>VYZQ01016303.1:79581-91494 GCA_013400655.1 Mystacornis crossleyi | reverse complement strand
GACACTTTCCACTAGGCCAGCTTGCTTCAAGCCCCATGCAGCCTGGCCGTCCTTTTCCAGAGGCTGACGCGCGCCGCAGTGACACCTCCCAGCGAAACTCAGCCGCTCCCGGCCGGCACAGGCCACGCGGAATGGCCGGGATGAGCCTCGGGGCGCAGCGGATCGCGGCGTTTGTCCTCCCGCGCACGGTGACACTGCGCTCCAGCGCAGCCTTGGAACCCCCGTCCCGCTCCGCGGGGCCGGGGCTGGGCCCCGGGTTGGGGCTGGGATTAGGGCCGGGATCGGGATCGGGATCGGGATCGGGACCGGGACCGGGACCGGGACGAAGCGAATCTTCCCGGGCTGCCGCCCGGCCAATCCCGGCCGCCCGGGCGCGCCCCCGCGGCGCCGCCGCCGCTGGGCATACCGGGAGCTGTAGTTTCCTCCATGATAACGCAGCCGTTCTGTGCGCGGCACAACGAACTACGATTCCCAGGAGCCTGCGGGGCCCCGCTGCGCCGTGCGCGGCAGTGCCTACGATCCCCATCGCGCCCCGCGGGGCCTGGAAGGAGAAGCGGGTCCGGGAGCGCGCGGGGCGGCGCCTGCGCAAAGCGCGGCTTCCTGAGCGTCTGGTGGCGGCCGCCATTTTGTGGTGCCGCTTCCCTCTCCCGCTCGGAATCTGCGGCCGCGGGACCTGGCGCGGGGGCGACGCGGAGCGGGGGGAGCCGGGGCCGCCCGCACCCTCCTCACCTTCCCTTCGCCTCCGTGCGCCGCCGAGCCCCTCCGGCGCTGCCCCCGGGCGCGGCTGCGGAGAGCGGCCCTCGCCCACCATCATGGAAGACGACGGGCAGCCCAGGACCCTGTGAGTGGGGAGGGGGCGGCGGGGTGGGCAGCGGGCCCGGGGCGGAGCGGGGCGGGCGCAGGGATGCGCTCCCGGGGAGCGGGGCCGGGGCCTCGAGGGGTGCCGGGGGAGCGGAGGGGACTGAGCAGGACAGAGCGTGTGCGGCAGGGCCGGGAGCGGGGTCCGGGCAGGGGGAGCGGGAGAGGAGCGGGAGGGGAGCGCGGCGGCCCGCAGGGAGATCGCGCTGCACCCATCCAGGGAAAACACGGGCGAAACGGAGCTGGAGCCGGGGTGTAACGGAGTCCATCCCCGGAGCCTCCGGGGTCCGTCCCCGGAGGTTTGGGGGTGCAGGCGGGGGTCCCAAGCCTTCCCCGGGGGGCACAGGCCGCCCCCGGGCCCCCCCTGCACGGCGGTCCCGGCGCTGGGAAAGTTCTTTGTGCTCTCCCGGCGCTGGCTGGGATGTGGAGCGCCGGGAAACCGGGAGGGATCGCTTTTCCCTCCAGCGTGTCACGGTGTGGTTCAATAACAGGGTATCGGGCCCAGCAGAGAGAAATAACTGTGTGTTGGCCGTGTCTCTCCGGGCTGTTTAGTCACTTGGTGGCTGTCATCCGTTTTCTGTTTAAAAATACAAATGTGAGCATTTTTGGGTTGCTGTAGGGTTCTTTTCAGCTTTGCAGATGTGGTTTTGATGAATTTTCTTTGTGCTGTTGGCTTAGACGGGGGAGGCTCGCACTTGTGGTTGGGCATTTGAGAGCAGGGATTTTGTGGTGCTGCTTTTTTTAACCAGTTCCCGGATTCCCAGTTCAGCTGCCAGAGGGTGTTTCGGGCTCTGTGAGCGGTGCAGCGTTCGGGCTGTCCCTGGGAGAAAGGCAGTCTCATGCTCCGGCTGCCCAGATGACAAACACAACTCAGGACAGTGCAAATGAAATCTTTGTCTATTTAGTTTTTGGGACAGTAGCCTTCAGAAAAGCTCTCAAAGATAGTCTGGACTGAAAGCCACTCTAAAGAAGCTCCTGAAACAGAGTAAAATGTCTCATAATTCTGTTCTCACTACCAAAATGATGACTTGGCATTTGAGGCTTCTCAAGGCAATTTGTGATTTTCCTCCTATGTCTGCAAAAGTTCTTTTAACTCGTTTATAGTGTAGTATAAGTACTTAGTCCTCACTCCCTGAGATGCATAGTTTAAATAAACATATCTGTAACGCATTTTGTGTTGATTACCCAGATGATCTGAGTTTGCTTGGCCCTGAGAGTGGACCTAGGTTTGAATGTTGTTTTAGAATAGGAGCAGGGAAAAGGGCAGAGTCACACAGTGTTTTATTCAGTTTTATTTTCAAGGTTCCTTTCTTCATGATTGGCTCTTTTTCTTTCCTTTTAATAAGTGCTATATTCCTACTAAATTTTAAAATGTTCTTTTAATGCTAACAAGTTTCGGTACCACACTGGCCCTGGGTTCTTCCCACTAACACATCCATCAAGGACCTGACTTAGCCCACTTAGTCACTAACAAGAAAAAAAAATTCCTACTAAGATGTCTGAAATGGCATCTCTGCAGCTGCCCCAAATGGTTTATTGCACACGTGTGACTGTTTCATTTGTTAAACTAATAAACAGCATGTACGTTAATTTCCTAGTAGTTCTGTAGTAACCACAATCACAAAGGGTTAATTTCCTGTAATTATTGTTGGCTTTTTGCATGGAAGACAAAAATTTCACTGGAGCATTTTTTACATTTTACCTTCTTGTCCCTACTTTTTATCTGAAATGTCTTTAAATTTAGAATTGCAAGTTGTATTTTAAGGATAATTATCCTGAGCAGTGCTTTTCATATAGAGCAGTTGTGATCTCATAAATAAAACTCACTGTCCCCCAAGAACAACAAATAAAAATATTGTTGGTTGAACTTGTAAGTTTTCATTGTTTGGTTTATTTGGGGAGGGGGAGGGGAGACCAAATGAAGAACAAATTGTTTCAGTAGCTGTTTGACCAAGTACAAAAGCACTTGATTGATAGTTTAAGCAGTACTTTATGAATGTCTTAGTTTTTCACTCCTGAAGGAATAAATGAAATCCAAAATCTGTAAATTAGGAAGGAATTTTCTTCTTTAACAGTTGTAAGCCTTTTTTTTTACTTATAAAAAGCAAAACGTAACCTAACCACTGTTCACCCAATGCTTATGCCCATCTTAAATAGCTCAGGAATAAGGGTTATTTCCGTTTGCAGTACATACAGAGCTGTTACGTTGTTTCCAGTCATGAACCTCTAAGAATTCAGAGTATTTTCTGAGGCTTAATATAGAAAATTGACACCATTTGCATTTTGATTTCTTGTATTTCTTAACTTTATAGAGGTGTGAAGAATAACCTTCTGTATTTTCTGCCAATTCAGGAGGGGGGGCCTTTTTGCATGATTTTTCACATGTAATTTTTTAGCTGGTCCTAAAATGAGCTGTGAGCTTCTAATTTTTTTGTTCTGTTTCGTTTTAATAGAACACTTGAAAGCTCTGTTTTCTGTGAGTACTGTTAGATTTCACAGGCTTTATCAAAGTCCTGCTTCTACTTTAAGGTGGAAACTAAACTATCAGAAACCTGATGTGTTGCTAATGTTACCAGCTCTCACAGACAACCAGAAGAAAATTTGTATATTCTTGTTAGTGCTTTCAGAATATTTTGTGTGGTCTGTAGGTACTCAGTGACTGCTCGAGAAGTCACTGCATAGCTGCAGTTGTTCTCTGGGCAGCAGTGCTGTATTCCAAGCCTGGAATGTGGGGAAGGTGCAGGAGTAAGGCTTCACCCGGATTCACTTCTCTTGAACTTCTTTCAGTGCAGCTCTTGCACAGGAACGCTGTCTCCTAGAGGAGGCTGCAGAGTGGATTTTTCTTGGTATCATTTTATTTCCATTAGTTCACAAGCACTAGGCAGAGTTGCTAGAATTTCCATGGGCTCTTGAGCACATCAATCACCTTATTGCTTATCATAATTTCTTCTTTTAAATATGGAAACTGCCATTTCTTGCATGTTGCCTGTGTGAGAGAGAAATCATCAAAAAAGGATGTAAGGGAGTTTTGTGGACCTAAAAGCAGTGGCTGCAAATGTCCCTTTCTTACCTCCCTGTTCAGGATACAATACAAATCTATTTACCTTCAAAGAGAGAATTTTTCTGTTCAAGCCAAAGAGTTTAGTTCTAAAACTCATTATGGACTGATAAGTTTCTCTTATATTCTTTCAGTAGTTCTACAAGATCTCTGAATTTCAAGTAGTTTGTTATTCTTTGTCTTGTCAGCAGCATTCAGAAGTGTAATACATCAAAATTTACGTCAGGGTATCTATCTGTCTGTAGGTTGTTCGGGGTTTTTTGGGTAGCTGCTTATAATTGGTATTTAAGTGCTTTAGGCTTGCAGAAGGGAGCAAACACGATTGCTTGGGTGCAAAAAGCCACAACTTTTGCTGCTCTGTCACATCATCCAAGAGCACCTATAAAAGCGTACTAAGTGCTTCTGCCCTGCTGGGTTTTATAACTTTTTAAAAGTTTGCAGAATATGTCCTGTAGATTGTATCTGTCCAAAAAGATTGAAGTACCATACAATAGCATTTTAGGAATCTTAGGGTTTCTTGGGGTGTGCTTCTATTAATTTTGATTTCGTAAAGTAGAATAGAAGATGCTGTTATGTTACATCACGTGTAAGTTGAGCTAGAAAGGGGAAAGCTGACCATAGGTTGGCCGTGTGTAGTGGCTGATTAGCATCAGCTGAGCCAAGTTTTGTGTTTCCAGGACGGTAAGGTGTCTGTCTGTTCCTAACGTGGTGAATATATTTAGTTCTGTAGTATTCAGGCATTCACACCGAAGATGTTTGCTTGTGTTGTTGTTAAAGCCATCTCGAACTGTAGTGAAGGAGGTGATGTTACTGCAGTCTGCTTAAAGACATGAAAGTCACCATCAAGTCTTACTTTTTAGCATATTGTTTCAACTTTGTAGAGGTTTGTATTCCCGAGTTTTACATGCAGTTTGAGAGATTTGGGTCTCTCTGGATGTTGTCCTTGCTGCATGAACCTTTATTGTGCAGTGCCCTCAGTGTGTGTGTTACTGAAGTTTCAGAGTTTTAGCTGCTTGGGAAAGGTGGGAATGCCTCTGACTAATGGTAGTGTTGTGCACCAAGGCAGTATTTATCATATACATTTAGGGAATTAATGGACCCAGGAGGATTTCACATCCTATCTGAATCTAGCAGTCAAGGTGGTCCAGATTTTAATGAAATGGCAGCTTGTGTTGTAGCTAAGGTTTGTGATGCACAAACATTCTCACAGCTATCTTGCTGAAGGCATGGTGGTTTCAAAACCCCCTTAATATATATTATATATTCTAGCTGTTAGTGTAACTTTTCTTACCTTAGTAGAATAGATTCCTGAGGAATGGCTTTCCCTGGCCTTTATTTTTCAAAAATTTTTGTCAGACCAAGAGGAATTCTTCAGATTGATTTTTAAGGCTACTTGTGTTTCCCAAATACATGTTAATATTATGCAGAAGAGGATGATATTTGGGATTTTGTTAGTGTTAATTGTACTCCTTACTGTATCTGATTTGCAGTGGAAATAATGTTAATAAGACTTTATTTAATTTCATGTCAGTGCTACTGTATCAGTGTGCTGTGAGGGCTCAGTATTGATCAATACTGTTCTGCAGCTTACAGAGGAAACCAGTACTAGCAGTAAGTTCACAGCACTGCTGACCCTTCATGTTGGAATTCCTACTGGGATACCTATTTCCCATCTGATTTTAGTAGTATCTGCAAAGGTTAACATTTCCACTAAAAGCTATTAGTGACTTACAATTTAATCTTGGTGAATGATTAACAAAAATTTAGTTAATATTTCAGAAAGAAAGTATGGATAAATGTTTAACTAAGTTTTCAGGATAGAACTGAAAAGTCAGTGAGATGGACAGTTTGTCCCGTAAGGGGTCTTGGAGTTGTGCAGTTTTTAACTTCTCTGCTGAAAAGCTTCCTAACAGTCCAGGCTTCTGTTCATGGCTTGTGTTAATTCATACGTATTTAATAAGAGAGAAATGAGTACATGAAGGATTTTAGTGGACAGTCTATATTCAGGTGGTGTGGTACTTCAGAAACTCACTCTGGATCTTGTGGCATTGAAGTCCTGAGAGAAAAAGTGCAGAGCTGTCCCGTAGTTGCTGAAAGAGGAACGACATAAACAAACATCTGTTGATAACATTGTGTGGTGTTCTGATGAAAACAAACAGTGTCCATTTTAATTTTGCTGATCCGGATGAAAGTCCAGCTGTCAAACAGAAACTGCTTTTCAAGAATTTTCAAGGGTTTTCTCATAGAGCAATTTCAGAGCACACCTCTAGTTAACTCAAAATTGATTTGTCTGTGAGCAATAAGAAACGCTTGTTCACATTTAAGTTTACTGTATTAACTGCTCAGGCTGACTTTTGTTTGCAGTTTTATGACATTCTGTAACTGACCAGAGTGAAGTGAACAAAATGTATATTCTTTCAGCTTCTAAATCCCAGCAAGTTCTGCTCATCGTGCTGGTTGCACTTGAATTCTTTATGTCTTGACAGGCTTATTTGTAAAGATGATGAATGTTGCCCTGCTGCGGGCTTTTGACATCTCTTACTGTGACAAGCCTTTCTCTTAACTGATCACTTTGTTTACAATTTGATTACAAATTAGTCACATGTTAAAAATAATTTAGTTTTGCATTCATGACTTTCTCAGCCATTATTGTGACCTGGTAAATCTAGGACTCTTACCTAAACCTGCTAAGTGTTTCAAAACTTGGAACTATTTCTCAAGATTTACAACCTAACAAAAATCAAGAAGTCCGGGTGATATTAAAATAACACTGTCAGAATTTTGGGGGTATTACAAAGGTGGGAGCTGTTGAGATAGATGCTGTACAGTGCATTCCTATGGCATAATGCTGCATAAATTGCCTTGTCTGTTGGTGAGTGGGCTGGCTTTCCAAATGTTCAGGAAAACAGGAAAGTTGAGTTGGTTGCTTGCAAGGCAGCACAATTTGTCCGAGAGCTGCTCCTGAGCTCATGGGAGTTAGATGTGTGTTTGTACCCAAATTCAGAAGTATTCTTGATGAGATACTCAGTGGGAAACGAAACTTAAAATATCTTTGCCCGGTTGGTTGCTTGTTCTACACAAGATTCTTGAGCAATATTCTTCATGGGTTTGACATCTCTGTGCCAGGGAAGTGATTGGCACTAGGTGTCGGTGTCCAGTGTTACGTGTGAATCAAGCCTCACTTCTCAGTTGTGTGGCCAACGTCACAATTTAGAAACCATATGAATGCTGCATTAAAACTATGAAATAATGTGTAAATACTGTCTTTAAGATACCTGAGATGTTTTAAAGGGAGATTCTTCATAGTTGTGTAAATTTTTAAAATCATAATTGCATTTTAAAAGATGATGATTTGGGGTTTAAAATCTTGGTTTTTTGTTTCCTTGTGTAGCTATGTAGGAAACCTCTCCAGAGATGTGACTGAGGTTCTGATACTTCAGTTATTCAGCCAGATTGGACCATGCAAAAGCTGTAAAATGATAACAGAGGTAAGGCCTTCCGCATCCGGGGGGGGTAGCAAATGTAATGTAACTTTATCCTGAGTTGTCCAAAATAAATGGAGTTAAGGGCTGCTTTGACATAACTGGTAGAGGGTTTCCTTGGGTTGATTGTGTTTGGCTGTGATTGTGTTTTGTGTGATTGTGTGTGTGCAGTGCTTTTGCCTGTAGCCCTGACGTACCTTTTAGCAGCTGACAATGAGATTCTGCTTCATTTAAAAGATTGTTACCCCTCTTTTCAGAATCACATTGTTCTGATGATCAGAAACCTTATTATTTCAAGTGTTATTCATGGCTATTTTGTACTTTTTTCACTTTATTTGAACATGAGCCTCAATAATTCTTTTCCCTCTTGAATAAATGGTTCTTTGCTGTGGATGAAAAGTAAAAAATCCTTCAAAATAAGTTTGGCTCTTCCTTGGCCTTTCCTGCACCTGTCTGTTCTTAAATTAATTTTTTCTTGAAACAAAGTGATAAAATTTCCATAGTATTCCAGATAAGGTCTTTTGCACAGAGTGTTGGTAAGTATCAGTGCTTTCTTGTCTCCACTGTAAATACTCTGGTACCTGTAGGGTTGGTAGCCATTTCTGTGAGCTTGTTGACACATCCTACAAAACTTCTCTCTCCCTGGTATGTTTCCTTCCTTCTACATTTTATAACTGGTAAGCTTCGAGCAGGCAGGGATTAATCAGAGCTTCTGCCAGGTTTAAGCTTTGGTCCTTCATCTCTGGATTCTGTACGCTCTTTGTACTTTTTTACTACACCTTGTGCTTCATACTAATTTGCAAATACCGATTTCCTGAGGACAGTTATATTAGTTTTTTGTCAAGATTGTTAATGAAAATGTTAAAAGGCAAATCTTGTGACTAGACTTCTTGAGGAATGCTACTAGAAACTCCCCTGTGGGCTTCTTTTTCTTTCAGTGTGTCACACAGCTTGTTTGTTTCTTTGTTTTTAGCTTATCATCAACTTGCTGCTTGTTTAATCACTCTTATCCTTGTCTGGACTAATAATTTCCCATGTGACACTTTTTTCCTGCTGCATTTGCTTTAAGTTTATTGGAGAAAAGTAACAGAAGGCTGGCAGATCACAATTGTTAGTTTTTCTCTGAAGAAACAGTTTTGATCGTCATGTGCTCTACAGACATAAGGTGCTGCTGCTCCCATCTTTGGCTGGTTTAGAAATGTTAGCATCAATTTGGTTTCTTGAGGATCAGATGAGAAATTCCATCACTCATTTTACCTTGGTTGAGGCTTCGTGGTTTTAAGATCTTCCCGTAAGTGAGACATCTTTATGAAACAAGTAGATAAACAAAAACTACTGGCAGCTGTGTTCAGTCACAGAGGTGAATGCACTGGGCTGACCTTAGCACCTGCCACCAAGCAGTCACAGCAAGTGAAGCTTGGATTCTAGACTGGGACTGGCCTGCAGCTGTCACAGGACCTGTCCATAGGACATCCTTCTACAGTGTGTGGTAAACCCTTCCTAGGAACAGAGTCATGGTTAGATGGTTCTTCCTGCTGTTAGTACCACCATCACCTTTTAAAAACTTGGATTTTTCCATTTTAGCCAGATGCATCAAGTAATTCTTCTTCTTTTGTAGGGTATGTGACACAAACATGTTAAGTATTGAAAGATTTCAAGTGTTTCTTCTGGGGGTATATAGTAGGGTGGTGGGACAGATTTGTAGGTAGTTTGAGCACCTAAAGATCTGAGTGTCTGCAAAAGAGATTCTTCTCATGTTCAGACAAGTTCTCAGTGCTAAAGAAGACCTCCCTACAATCTAAAACTAAGGCTGCACTTCACTTGAAGCATAAACTGCACTAAATTTCCTAAAGAAGCCTTAAATGGGTTTCCCAGTGTAGTGTGGGAGATGGGGTGAATTAAGGCTTGCTCTTTTGGGGCATCTGAGGTGAGTGTGCTTGTAGAGAACTTTGTGACTGAAACTTTTTTATGGTCTCAGGTACATTTTCTCTCATCTGTTTATTGTGCATCACTTAGAGACCCCAAGTACTGACAGCGTTCAGGAGGATGACTTCAGACTCCGTGATCATATTAGGTGTATCAAGGCCTTGTGATCCATTCAGCTGTCACATCTTAACAGCTTCAGAGGTAGACAGAGCTATGTTTGAAGCTGTACAGTCCAGTTTTAGGGGGAAGGATTAGAACTGTTCATCGGTGTAAGTATGTATGAGTTGTCACAAGTTAAAAAGGAATGCTGGAAAAGGATTTTCTTAACTTGTGTTAGTTACAGCTGTGTTCTGCCTGGCACTGGGGGAGGTTGATAGGTGAGAATACCGATGCCAGAACAGTTTCTCTCTGCTAGACCCTTCCCTGTCCATGTGAGAAATAGTTTGTTTGGTGTAATACTAGTGTTTATCATCTTTTGGTCCATGCACGTGCAGAGCAGTTAATGGAAATGTTTTGGTTAGAGTTTGTGTACTCATTACATCTTGAACGTAGATCCAATCCAGTGTTCAAGTTGGCATTCTAGACATCCTTTCCACTTGATCAGCTTGTCAGAAAACTCTTCTGTTCTTTGCACTTTATACTCTGGGACATTTATTACTTCAGTGACCTCTGTCAGTGAGTATTTTTAAAGGTGATTTGGTAGGCCATCCTACAAAAACAGGTTGTACTCAAGGTTTAACAGAGTTAACAGTCAATTGATTAATATCCTTTTCCCTCAGTCAAACTATTTTGTGTTCTTTTAAAAGGTTATTTCCCAGTTGTTGGGTATGGCATTTTTCACTTGAGATCGAGACTAGGCAGCTTCCAGGTTGCTGCCTGGTAGTGGTTTTCAGGCAAATGAAAGGAAAGACTTCTTAAGTAGGGCAAAAGAAGGTTGGTGAAAATGTATCTGGGGAATAAACCTTTTTAGCTTTGAGTATATGCATGAGGCAGTTTTGTTCTCTCCATTCTTCCCCTTTCCCCCCCTGCCTTTCCATCCAGTCTGCAGATCACTTTTCTTATAACTTATTTTTAGTTCAGTAAACTTCAGTCCTCATTCAAAGCAAGCTATCCTTCAGAAATTGCTAGACCTTTAATAAAAAGTCCATCTTAATAATTCTTGCATTTAAGTGTAATGTCAAAGGCTATTTCATAAATCTGATGCAAATAATTCTGAAAGTTTCTAGCTATAAGTAATATATTTTCCTGGATTTTCTTCTCAGCAACCCGATAGCAGAAGGGTCAACTCTTCTGTTGGATTTTCTGTTTTGCAGCATACAAGCAATGACCCTTATTGCTTTGTGGAATTTTATGAACACAGAGATGCAGCTGCTGCATTAGCTGCTATGAATGGGAGAAAAATTTTGGGAAAGGTAAGTTGCTGACATGGTAATCATAGATTTAAAGAATATAGATTTGTGAGAATGTATTAATAGAACTGTTGAAGATGTTTTACCAAGATTAAATATTGATGGAATAATCTTTTAGAAATACTGATACAAAAAGAAGTAAGTCTTGTTTAGGAAATGTATTGTTTGTGATGTTCTGGTTGTGATGGTGTTTTATATTGAATGATGATTTGTAAACGTTGACAGTTTTAACCCAGCCTTGAATGAACTTATAAAATACAAGAATTTTATCAATGTTTACTAAATCTTATACTTGTTTTCAGGAGGTCAAAGTAAACTGGGCAACAACACCAAGTAGCCAGAAAAAAGATACATCCAGTAAGTAATGTAATGCCACAGTATCACTTGTATGCAAATACTTCACAAAGTGGTAATAATTTATCATAAATGCATTTAAACATAACTTCTCTCCTTCCCATCTAGTGTTTAATAGAATTTTGCAAACTAATTCTTCTGTTTCTGCTTTACAACTGGGGAAACCGGAGTGGACAGATTAAATTGCTGCTGCTCTTCACATGGAATCCTGAGCGTTCCTGGTTCCCAGTGCTGTGTGCAGAGCATCACTTTCTCAGGAGCTGAAAATTTAGATAGCAGTTAAATATTTGATTAGTAAATTATTTATTTTCAGATCACTTCCATGTGTTCGTTGGGGATTTAAGTCCAGAAATAACAACAGAAGACATCAAGTCAGCATTTGCTCCTTTTGGTAAAATATCGTAAGTATCATCATAAACATTTCCATTATCAGTTAGAAAATATGATAGTGAAAATGTGTTTCTAAGTTGAAATGTTATTTCTTATCTATTGAGATAATTTTTCTGCTGTTCATTTCCTTGTGGTGGGTGGGTGGGTAGTAAAGAGGGGTTGTATCTCGATGTGTTTCATGATGTAAATACAATAATGTAATTGTGCTCTGGTTTGCTGAAAGCAATGTGCTTTTAATCTCATTTATATGCTAATATCCTTCAAGTATTTATTAAAATTTACTTACTGCTCTAAGTGTGACTTTTTGGTGTTGAGAATGTGTACAGAGTAGTGACTTGACAACTGGTATATGATGTATCCTGGGTGTGTTTTATGTGCATTTTTGCTGCATTTCATATGCAGTATGGAAAACTGGGAAAGTGAGGATATAATTCTA
>VYZQ01016303.1:61880-75642 GCA_013400655.1 Mystacornis crossleyi | reverse complement strand
ATGAGGTAAGTGTCTGGGTGACTGTCAGCCCACTGCTGAAAACCAGCCTTCTGTCTTTATAGATAATACAAAACAGTTGAGATTTGAAGACGTAGTAAATCAGTCAAGTCCAAAAAATTGTACTGTGTACTGTGGAGGAATTGCCTCGGGGCTAACAGGTATGCAGTGTTCTATTATTTTTTATTATTGAAACTTTCCGGACACCAGGATGATTACTAATTCAAAAACATCTTGTGTTGTAGATCAACTTATGAGACAGACCTTTTCACCGTTTGGACAGATTATGGAAATAAGAGTGTTTCCAGAAAAAGGTTACTCATTTGTCAGGTATGGACAGAGAAAGCAAAGTCTCTGGGTCTGTGCATATAGTAATGTTTCATCTCTGTGTAATTTCGCTTGATTGAACTTGTCCTGGTACAATGAAAGTTGTCACCATATATTCATAGAATAACTTGGAACTTGTAAAAAGGGCCACCAACATTTTTACCTGAAAAGATGAATGTTTGTGAAAGCAGACGTTTTTCTCTGGATTTCCTGTATGTATGGAGTCACTGTTTTTTAGGTAATCAGGAGGAAGTACTGTAAAGTATAACATTAGTTTGTTTTTACATTCTTTAGGTTTTCAACCCATGAAAGTGCAGCACATGCTATTGTTTCAGTTAATGGAACCACAATTGAAGGACATGTTGTTAAATGTTATTGGGGTAAAGAATCCCCTGATATGACTAAAAACTTCCAACAGGTAACTGTACTTAACCTTTTCTTTGCATTACAAAAGCAATTGTGTTCATACCTGTAATGACTTCCCAGTTATAATGGCTAAATTTTGTGGTGGAGTTCTTATGAAATTCCATGTTCTGTCTCAGTTATGTTCCAGTTCATCAAATTGGGCTAGTGATTTTGATGGAATATCTGTTACTGTCTTCTGGATATGATCCAAGATAGGGAGAAACTTTGAGGTAATTCTAATTCTTGCTGTTTTGCTAACTGCAGATTAGGTGGCTGTCCAACCAAATAGTCTTTGGGGTTTCAGGCACACACAAATATATATTTTGGTACAAGGATCTAATTAAGTCAGAGTGACATCTTATTTTTCAGATCTCATTATTGCTTGTTTTAGCTCTCTGATTGATATAGCCAAAACTTTGCCTTCAGCAGCACAAATGCAATATAAACCATCTCGAGAACCTGAAGTACAATGGATTATTCTTTCTGCAGGTGGACTACAGTCAGTGGGGGCAATGGAGCCAAGTATATGGAAATCCACAACAGTATGGGCAATATATGGCTAATGGGTGGCAAGTACCATCATATGGAATGTATGGCCAAGCATGGAATCAACAGGGTTTTGGAGTAGAGTGAGTAATTCTATTTAATTTTTTAGAATGTTCCAAGGATGCAGTATGTCGGTTTCAGGCTCGTTTGGGTCAAGGGTTGCGCAGGGTTTCAAACCTTAGGGGAACTCGTGTGTGCTTAAAGCTTCTGTTCAGTGCTTGTCCTGGAGCTGATCCTGGGCTGAGTCGCTCTGACTTGTACCTGATGGCACATTTCGTGTGTGGTGGAGGCACAGAGACCACCCAGTGTGGTAAAGTTTTGGGTGGTGGTCTTGTCTGGTATCTAAATATATTCTGGATTCTGGCTTGAGGTGGTGGGTCTGAGCCAGGAGCCCGGGGATTTGCCTACAGGGAGAGAAGCAGTTACACACAGACACTTGAACTGGTGCAGTTTCAGAATTTGGGTGGGCTTTTAATTATGGATCTCTTGAAGACTGAAGTCTTCACAAGAACTCTTTGTTTTAACATAATTTTGAAATAACTTGTTTGCCTAGTTCTTCATTATCTGGTGCCAATTAAACCCTGCTAAACCTATCACTGGTGTTCATGCCCATGAGGTATTGGGTATTTTTTGCTTTCTCCATCACTGATGTTGAGTTCCAGCCACCTGTGTGTGTTCATGCCTTTGGAGGCAGGTGCCATATGCAACTGGTACCTAAGGTTTGTGGGGCTTTTTCTCCTTTGTTCTTAAAAAGCTCGTGATATTTTCAGGAGTCACATGTTGTAGTGCTTAACCTGAATTACTCATTAAAAAGAAGAAGAAATTGTTCTATTTTGATACAAGTAGTTGTGTAGGAAGTATGTTTTTATGGGGTTTTTTGGTTTCTTTGTTTTTTGTTTTTTTTTTTTTTAAGTTGCTTTTCCCCACTTTTTTTAACCATCGTGTTTCTTTTTAAGCCAATCTCCATCTGCTGCCTGGATGGGTGGATTTGGTGCTCAACCTGCCCAGGGACAAGGTGCTCCTGTAATACCTAACCAAGCTGGATATGGTATGGCAAGCTACCAAACGCAGTGAGCTGGGACTCTGTTTAAAAGTGTGTATTTCATGATAGGCTGCAGTTTCCAGTGACATTCTGAAGACTGGAATGTAGACAATGAAAAAAAAAAGAAAATATTTATTTTAAAAATGGAAATGTTTGGAACCTTTAGCACAGCTTTGCTTTGGTGAAGGACACAAATGTCTTCTAGTTCTGCCTTTTTAAGTTTTTGTTCATGATGGATATGAACATGTTTTTCTTTGTGTACAAAAATTAAAATAAAGTCAATAAAGACAATTCTGACTACAAATTTTGATATAGTAGGAAAAATGGCTAATGAATTTGATCTTTAGGTTACCATTCCATTTTTTTTTTTGTTTTGTTTTGTCTTCAGTGTTTTATATCATTGTGCTTTTAAGAGAAATGACGTTGAAAAACAGCGAGTTGCTTTTAGTTGAACACACATCCTGAAATAAACTGTGGACCAATCACTACAACCTGCGAGACAGTATTGAATTTTCAGGAAACCTATGGACATAGCTCAAAGTATATGGAGGTCTTGGAATAATTTTTTAAAAAAATATTTAATTTTTCTACATGCTTACAGAAAACAGTTGATACAATGAATAGTTCAGTCTGAAATGAAAAACAGTACTGTCTGAGAAATTTCACATAACTTTTACTGTCCACATTCAGGCACACGTTGAAACTTTTCAGAGCTGGTTTGCTTGTTAAAACTGTAGTAGTTTACATTTAATTTTGAGAAATTAAAACGTTTTTACAAGTATGTTGTTTGTATTCAAATCAGACAGTCATACTTGGGCTTTTACATAAAGTTTGAAGGCTACACATTGTAAATATTTCATAATTACAGTGTTTCAAAAGCATGCTCAAACATAGAAGTAGCAATGTAATTATTCAAAGTAATACTTAATATACTCTACTGCTTTAAATGCAGTAGATTGACAAGAATGTGCAAGACTGACATTTCCAAAGTTGGCTATTATGTAAAGTTACATAAAGAACTATAACAAAGAGCCTTAATTTTAATTTCATAAATCTTTAATGCATCACCTTTTTGTCATTAGAAATACAAATTTTTTGCTTTACATTATTTGGTATGTAAATACCTTGGTTAACAACCTTGTAAACCTATTTCAAGGTTATTATAAGTTGTATAGTATCTTGAGTGTTTTGAAAAATCTTGATGTTTTTTAAGTCTAGAAATATTTTGCCCAAGAATTTTTTAACAAGATTGTTAAAAACATCTTATTTTAGAGAATATTCAATGTGCCATTTGGTAAATGGAGATGCAGTTGAAACAGTACACTGAGTTGTGACTTATTTTTAATTAAAGTTTTTGTCTTTATGGGTGGTTTGCATGTGATGAACCTGTACAGAGGCTGGGTTGTTTGTGTACTGAGTGTGTAAATGGATAAATCATGAAGATGTTTAAATGGTATACTTGGGTTATTCCTGAATTATTTTATGGATACATTGATATAAACTGCCTCAATAAATTTGAAGTTGAAAATGAATGTAAGTTAGATATAAGTAATGTGTCCTCCCTGTGACAGCTAGAGGGTGCAAATGCCTCAGCTGTAATCCGGAATGCTGAGGCAGGCACAGTTGGAAGGGAAAGAGTAGGATTTGCAGTGGTAGTTCAGTGAAGCAAACTTGCATTTTAAAAGAAACAGGAAGTGTGGTTTTTAGAGGTGATAGTTCTAAGTGAGTGTCTGAGAAGCTGTATATTTTCTCTTTTCTGTTTCTGACCATGCAGGTGTTGCGAGGTAGAATAGTCTGTTTTGAAATGGAGATTTGCAGTTGTGTTAAACCCAGCCAGGTTGTGCGAATAACTACATTTATTGCTGTAGCAAATCACATGAGGGTTTTCTTTCTCCTCTTTTATTGACGTGTGAAGTAGTACCTTGACTTTTAGATCAGGCTGAAAGTGAGATGTACTGGGAGAGCAGTTTAGTCAGCTGGCTCAGCTGTGCCAGAGGTACCTGTGACTCTGGGCACCTAATGCATGCAATAATGACTGAAGGTAGTGTGGAACCACGAGTGCTCGTGATGGCAGAATTGGCCCTTTATCTCCGTTTCTCCTTTATGGTATATGTAGTGTCTTTCCACTCAAGATAGGAATCTTGTCTACAGGACCAGATTCTCTTGTTTTTCTATAAATTTTGTACATATGTGTATAGCTACGCGAGGATCGGCCTATACATTGTAGTTTGGAAAAACCTCACAAGTAAGTCTGTGTTTTTGTTACACTCAGCTGGTTTAAAAAGTCACGAGTCAGTAGAGATACGAATTGTGAGTTCCTTTAGGATTTCTTAGACTTCACTTGAAATCTGGGGTTTGTACATCCTTCTAGGTGTTTGCCATACGGCTGTTCCGGGTGCATGCTGGTGTGGAGGCAGTTCGTTCTTTAGGCGCTACTGAAGATTTAGATGATGCAAGTACATTGCCACATAAATGCCCATATAAATGGGTGTGAGATTAAGGCAGTGATCTTTCAGGTCTCAATGTGTAGATCACTTTAAATCTGATTATTTAATATGCCTGCTGTAGAGCTGGGCCATACCTGACCTGTATTTCAGGATGAAAGATAGGATTTACCTTCTGATTTAAGTCTTTTGTCATTGATTTTTATACAGCTTTTCTGTAATGGTGATATTTCTTCGCAGACTGCTCAAGGTGTGGGAGTCTCCAGTGTCCTTTAATGTTTCTCTAGCACTGCGAGGAAGAGTTGTAAATTAGATTGCTTTTTACTCAGTAGCATTCATAAATGCATCACTGACAATTTTTTGGCACCAAAGAGCCTCTTGCACCATACTGCTTTTATGAGTGACACTTACACTGTTGTAATTTCTCTAACTACGGAAATCGACCACTACCTAACCCTTACCACTAGGATTTGGATTTCAAAAATACTGATTTATTATGGCTTAAGTTGATGCGTGCAACCTAAAGCAAGGTTGTAATCTGCATTTGCAGAAAATGTTCAATAAAAGTGAAACATGATAAAGGGCTTATCCTGTATTTGTCATCTGTCAAAGCATTGTCCCTCTTTGCTGTAAAACTGACAACAGGCAGACAAGGCTGAACTTGTAAACTATGCACTTGCAATCATGTAAAAGATGTTTTATTTAAAAAATTTTCATACAAAATCATTTTGTATTTTGCGGAGTTGCAGTAGTAAGGCTGTAAATCTAAGGTTACGTGTAGCTTCTCATCAGTCCTGCCTCCTTGTGTATATTTGCTAACAGTTTTTAGACATACTCTTCCTGCAGAACCTTTACCAAGATAACTTCATGAGAAGCGATTCACTGTACCAGAGCCATTGCCTTCATTTCACTCAAAAAAGTCTCACAGTGAATAAGGCTTAGTTTTGCAGAAATATAGTGATTTGTTTTTCTTGTGTTTGTACACAAGGAAGCAGACTTAAACTGTATGGACATGATTAGTGTCTGATACTTCTTAATTATCTGACTGTTTTTGAACAAGGGCACAAGTGTTTGTTTTAATCACGTGAAACTGTTTCCTGGTCAGCAATAAAAGATTTTGTTGCACTGTTCGTACATTGCAAGATACAGGCAATCTTTTGTTCAGTATACTTCCAGAAAGTGGGTGGGGTTTGTGAAGAACTGCCTTGTTCCAGCTCAAATCTTCATATAGAGATATAATCTGGGATCTGGATTGCAGCTGTAATAGCAAAATGAAGTTCTTCTCTTGAAAGTGAGTGAGAATTCATTTGTTCTGATCACATGTGGTGCCTGTCCCACGTTGATAAATTTAAAGGTTTTTTCACTATGTAATGAAGTTTCTGTTCATAAAAAAGCCAACTGCAAGGCAGTAGCTTCTGGGAAGGTCTTTGTCGTGTTTCATTTCAGCTGACTTCTATGAATCCAGTTAATTGTTTAAAAAAACCTCTTAAAAGTTGTTGTGCTTTTCAGTATCACATGGATAAAATCCCACCCCACTGTACTATAATTTCAAATCAAAGAAAATCCTGAAGTGTTTACTGAATGTTTTACTTGAAAAAGAAACAGGACTTCATGTTGACAAGTGAACACTGATTGTGTTGTCCTTCTGAGGCTGAGTGCTGGTGTAGATCATAGATGTGTGAATGACATGCTCTGCTCACTGACATTTAGAGGGTAATGACTCAGAACGTTAATTTGACATCAGTAATGATTATTTGAATACAAGTTATTCTTGCTTAAATACACAGCTCCTTATGCTTTGATTAAAGCTGATCTGAATCTTACTGGTTATTAAAGTATTCTTGATATGCTGTGGAAAGAAACATGGCTTTGCCTTCTGTCTTGGTGTTGAAGCTGTCAGTAAGGCATCAGAGTTGCACAGACAATGTTTTCTGTTTAGAAGAAAAACGCTTTATGGAGTTGCGTCAGGGAATTCAGTGTAAACAAGTCAAATTCAGAGTTTGACTTTTCTGTACTGGTGGGTGATGGTGTTTGAATGTTCCCCTTCCAAAACGAGGGCTCAGTCACCATCCCTTGCATGAACCTGGCTCTCACAGACCCCGGATTCTCAGCAGCTGTCTTTCCCAGCTGCCAGCATGGAAGGGAGGAGGAGGAGGAAGAGGAAAGATGGTGAGAAAAGGTGGTACAGCCCCGTGTGCCTGGTGCAGCAGCAGCAGTGCCAAGGCAGATCGTCAAACACATTTAAGATCACAAGAGGTTTGCACAGGTACTGCAGCAGTACCCCAAGGGTTGTGACCATTCAGACACAAACTTTATCTTCTTGCTTAAAATAATGTGGCTTTAAAATTGCAAAAGTAGAAACCACATAACCTCTTTGGTTCCTCAGAAAATAGGTGCATATTAGACAGCCAAGCCAGAACACTGGAGGTGACTAAACAAATAAAGGAGCAAATTGCGTTAAGCATCTGAATTTGTAGACTTTTGTTTAATGTGGACCTCTTATCTTGGCATTCTGCTGTGTGTCTATATTGACCTTTTTGTTTGTATAATTGAAGTACTTTCAGATACCCACAGCTGCTTGTTGAACATCTTCCCATTCTTGACAACTTCTGGAACAGGGATGGATAAGAATTGAATAAGAATTGTAGGTCTACCACATGAAACACTGGATAATGTTCACATTTCCTGGATTGAAAATGACTTGCTAGAGCCAACTCTGTAGAAGTATAAACATCGCCGGGGATGATGAAAAGCTGCTGTCCTCCATTTGAGTAGCTAGTTCTTTGACCTTAATAAATGGGGAATTATTACTGGGCTGCTGTTCCATGAAAAATGCTCTTCATGGGATTTTTGTTCCGTTCAGTGGGGCAGATCTTTTTCACTCCACAAATGATTTGTTTCCTTTAATGCTGGGTTGTCAAATGTGGTGGGAAAGACCAGTTGGTACAATTCATTGCTTATTCCGAATCTTCCAACTCAGGTACTGACTGGGGGGAAAATCACCCTCTTAGTTATTAAAAGGACTATTTAATGTTGCAGTATACCTTTGTGGAACTATTTCTACTTGAGTTTTACTTGCACCTGAAAGCACAAGGAGTCTCCACAAATACACCTTGGACTCAACTGCTTCGAGCTGCTGTTCCATCCTACAGCTGCTGTACCAGATCTGTTGTACAGTCAAAGGCTGGAAACATTTATGCTTTCCTCCTTGCTTTGGTAAATTGCAAAGCTTGTGTTCTGTACAGAATAAATCTGTTTTGTATATTTGCAAAGGTTCAGAGAAAGCTGAGGTGCAATATTTTCTGAACTCTTGCTATGTTGGTGTGAATGGGGGCTTCTTTCATTTACTGGTACATGCTGTGGTTTTGTAGGAGGAATTTGTGACGTTATCTAGAAACGTGGCTGATTTCAGACTAAGAAAAATAAAATGTGAATGTTTCTAGGATACTATTCCTAGGTGAATCTTGCCTCCTGCTTGGATTTACGTACTCTATGGAACAAGGGTACGAAGGTCCAAAAACCTCAGATCTCTCAAATCACTTATAATGGACATTTTCATGAGGGAACAAATCTGTATGAACTTGCAGCATGCTTATAACAAGACCTTGTTGCAGAAGTGTAAGAGCTGTTCACATGTATTGCTGATACATTTTGAAATGGTCAGTTGTTGGTCAGAGGACTGACAGATACTGCTGAATATATGCTGCATTTTGTAGACTTAAGGCTAATACACAAGGTGATGCTATGTTCACACTGGCTTCTGAAAGTTCCTTGCAGCACCTCTTAGTTCTGTGGGTTTTTATGGAAGAACACAGAAACTGTCCTACAAGATGTATGCATAGAAATTTGCCAAGGTATGTGACTTTATACTTTGAATTCATGTTCCAAGGTCGCAGTGTCCTGTGCCAAGTGTCTGACAAGCTGCATGAGTTAGAAACTGATGTTTCCTTGAAATGCTTCTGCAGCAGAATCTTACTGAAAGGTATTTCTGCAGTCTCTCCTGCCTGTGACTTCGGAGTAAAAGGAAGAGAAGATGCAAGATACTTGTTAGAGGGAGCCGGGTAAGTCTGAGTTTACTGAGGCTGTAGAAACAGGCATTCCTTCATAATTATTTTCTCTGTAGAAAATGCATATGGATGCTAGAATCATGAATTCTGATTCAGTTATGTTAGGGCCGTGCATCGCTCATTTTCCACACCCCATTTTGCTGCGTTTCTCACTTTAATTATGTTTCTAGTCAACAGAGCTGTACTTGCTTTTCATGCACCAGGAGACAAGTCTGTTGTATTTGCATCTGGTTCTTAGCAGAAACACTGACCTCAGGTACCATTTTTAATATTCCGCTGTACTGCACAAATCTTGGATTTCTGTTGTCTATACCTGTTTTAATATTTACAGATGGGTGTTGAAAGCATGTGTTAAGTATCTTTTCTTTTTATCTTCAGGTTCATACCAGACTGAACATTTCACAAAAGCTGGGTTATCTTTACTGCACCCCCCAGTCAGTCCAACCTATGTGTAGTCCAGAAGGCCTTAGAATGCTTTTAAGATTTTGATGATGATTTCTTATTTAATTTCTAGCTGAACATATATTTTACCAAGTCAAGATATTAATTGCTGTGAAATTGCATATTGAAAACCATATTTTTTCACCTCAAGACTTAATTCATGGTGCTGCGTTATTTTCTGTAAGCTGGGTTTAAGTCCTGTAGGTAAAAAAAAAGACATTTGCCTTTGAAATTTAAATGCAATATAAAAGAAAATACAATTCTTTATAGAACAAAGTTGAAGAAAAAAGTGACACTGGTTTAGCAGTAAGGTTGTTATCAAACTTAAATATGCATGTAGTACTAATCTAATGAAACATTTTCTTCCCCATCAGATGCAAAGAGGATAAAACCGTAAAAAAATCACAATCACACTTAACAATTTCAAGCTTTGAAATACTTGGTCTTGTTTTTTTTTCTGAGTGCAATTTCTGAAGAGATATAGGTGTAAGTAATGTAAAGCAGGAGCACTACTGGAGTTAGTCAGCCTGTAATTCAGTTTCTGCATGTTTAAGTTCGCTGCCAGAGTTTTGCAGTCTGCAGTTTGGCACGCATAAAGCTGCTGGGGTTGGAGGTACTGAGGAATGTTCCACAAGATTAGGGATAAAAGTTGACCCTGTGAACCTCCTTATACTAGAAAGTATTACAAAGGAGTGAGTCAGAGCTTTCTGTGAGTTCAAAGTTGGGAGTGCTGGACAAATTCCCCTGATTTATTTAGGCAAGCCTGAAGTAGAATACAGTTTTCTGCAAGAATTCTCAAGGCTGTTTTATGCTGTGTACCTTGCAGGAAGGTTATGTTTAGATTTGTTCTGTGTGTATCTTGTTAAAAGATTAAAACCTTATTTTATTATCTGCTCTTTGGTATCTGTGAATCTTCAGGCAGTAACTGCATTTAGCTAAGACTTAAAAACCTTGGTTTGAAACTAAAATTGGCTTGTTGGTTTAAGGTTAATAAAACTCAAAAGTGATTTTTGACTTCGAACTGTGAGAAATCACCCCAGATCTTAGCAGCAGCCAGTCCCATTGCTTTCTGTGGGAGGACTAAGGTTAACCACGCTGTGGTGTGTTCTAGCAGCCGGTCACTCACTGCTCCGTGGTTACACTGATATTGTCTGTGCTAAAGCATTTAGGTGAAAACCTCATAAATCTGAGTCCCTGCAGGTTCATGATATTCTGTGCATTTCAGCACTGGCTCATTTGGAAGGAAAAGCTTTGAAGCTGTGCTTGCCAGCCCATCATGAATATCAAGATGTTAAGAAGAACACTGATGAAGTGTGAAACCTGATTTTATTGAACCTGTGATACTCTGAACAGTATGATTTTTATGCACGAATTCTTGATGAAAATGCCTCATTTTGTGGCCAGAATTCAGGTTGCACTGCTGCATCTAGTTTTATTTTCTACTGTTTCTGTTAACACATGCAGTATAATTGGAAAATAAACTTTGAAAATCTAAAATCGGATTTTAAAGGGCTGGGATTTTTTGCAGAGAGAGTTTCCTGCTTTGAAGGCTTCTCCTCATTGTTAATATTTCTCATTTTAAGTTCTTATGCTCACGTAAATAAGTTCCACCCCTACTGAAATCAGGTGCATTATGTTGGTGTAAAGGAAATCAGGTTAAATCATGAGTTGGGGTTCTCGTAATCTGTTGATTAATTGTGAATCTTTGAACTGCAGTTTGGTGTTGAAATGAGCTGTGCATTTTACGAATTTTCTGTGCTGTTATTCATAGCTCAGCATGTTCCAGAATAGATTTTTGCAATGGCAACAGCTAAGCACAATTCCTTCCATTTCTTTTCAAATCCAGCTATTTAAATTTAAGTAAAATTACTCCTCAGAATTCAAGTCAAATTTTAAAATAGAATCTTTGTCTGAAATCACATTATCAAGAGTGTGTCTGCCTTTTTGGGTGTCTTGCACATTCTCTTTCCCCCTACACACACTCACACCTGTTCCTGCCAGTGGGAAATTTGCTGAATTTTATCCAGATTGTCAAAGCTGCCCTCGTTTGGGATGATGAGCAGTCCAAGGCTTGCTGCCACCCCGTGTGCTAACAAGTCATGCATGTGCAGAATGCAGCAGGAGATGGGAGGCTCACAAAAGATTTCATGATCACTTTTAAGGGCATTTGACTGTTTGAATGTAGATTTCAGTTTTAATGGTACACAGTTCTTCAGGGGTGAGTGGTAAGTACTCACAGTACATCATCCTCTCTGTATTGCCAGGCCTGCAGCCAGGGGTTATGAAGCACGTATATGGGTTCATTTTTAAGGGAAATTTTGCCATGTGAAATTAAGGACAAGCTGGTTAAAAAGTGATGCAAGGTGTAAAAATCAATGTAAAAATGTCGAGATATGGCATATGGACACTGGCGTGGTTTGAATTAAATCATAATTTGCTATATATTTACTATATATGAGTATTGCAGCTTATTTGTAGAAAAGGACGAAAAAACCACCAGCAACTTAATCGTGCCTGAGAATCTACACTGAATTCACCTGGAAGGAAAATTTCCTGAAGTCATTTTGTCTGATGGAACACTGGGTCTTGAACATGAGAGCAGAACACAAGGAGCAGCGTCGGGAACGTGGCACTGACAAGGCAGGCACTGGTGTCCCCACCTGTGGTTCTGCCTCTGCAGGATTATTTTCAACGAAAAAGGGGCAGAAACAAATCTCGGAAACATTTGTATCGAGGTGGGGGGAAAGGAACCGAAAATGTCTTGGCTTCTAGAGGTGAATTTGTGGCACATCTGTAGGTCAGGTTTCCCGTTATATGAATGTACCAGAAGCTGGGCTCTGGGGGGTTTGTTGGAGACACCTGCACAGACACGATGAGCACAGCCTGACCTCCAAACATTCTCACAGTTCTTATGTACTCCCTCATCCCCAAATCCTAGACATTAGGCCTTAAAACTAATCCAGTAACCCGCTGTCAGTACACTGTCTCGAAGATGATGTAGTTGTCCTAGAAGTATGAGTTCCTAAGACTTAAAATAGAAACTTCGGGCTTTGTGACCTGATTCTGAAAGAAAAATAAAATCTGGTGATGTCTGTACTGCTTCAGTGTAAATGTTCTGCCTGGAATACCTGGCACTAGTGGATATGACTAAAAAAAAGCTTTGGGACTGCATGTCCAAGCTGTCTTCTCCCACCCTGCCCCCTGCTCCTTTCACGTGTGCTCTCCTCGTGCTTTACCTCTCCCAGCTGTGCCACCTGGGCCCTGCTGCTGCCAGAGTGTTACCCCCTGCTCCTCTGATGCCTGCGCGGAATTTCCAGTTGTGTTCCGAATGTGGTGCCTGTCTCACACATCTGCCTGGAAACGCCACGTGCAGCTGCTGAGCAGTTCCCTCAGCAGAGCAGCAAACTCATATTTTTTAATCCACCCCAAAAGCCAAGAAATCTTTACCAGCGGCTTTTGGCCACAGTGCTGAAGGCAGAGGTCCAGGGGGTGCAGGCCAAATCCCTTCAGCTGGAAGGTATTGTGCTGTTGTTTATTTTGGAAGCACAGATGCAATTGATTCTCGTGTTCAGTCTTCTGGTGTCACCAATTCCCAGGAATGAGATCTTGGCCTTGTGCATGTAAGTGGAAAATATCCATAATTTTCAGTGAGATGGGGAGCCCATCCAAGTTCCTTCTGCGAACGGAGCTTCTTAGCAATGTGTTACTGTGTGTTCAGGATGGGATTTGGCTGAGGTGGAAATAAAACGACTATTGACTTGTCTGCTAGCGGTAGTTTCTGTGACTCTGTGTTTTGGTGGTAGTTGCAGTGGGATTTAAGCACTCCCATTGCCTCCCACTACTGTTTTGTTGAGGTAATTGTCTGATGGCTTGCAGCTTTATCAGAATTACACAAACTTCTCACTTGCTGGATTTTTGAACAAATATCTTGGTAAAAAAATTATTTCTGAAAGTGCCCCTGTTAAAATTGTAATTACGCTTTTCTGTTCAGAAATGTCCTTCGAAATATTGGAAGAGCAAGGGACTCCCCAACACAAAGAGCTTGGCGTGTCTGTTTTGATAAGACAGGACACAATTTCGTGAAGGTGACCGTCTTGGGGAAGTGTTTTCGCTTCTTGCACCTGCTCAAAGGTGGCTAAAGCAAAGACAGGAGGGTGGCCGGTGGCTAATGCCGGGTGGGGATAGCTACTATCCCGTGTCCAAGAGTGCGATGACAGGAGCAGACTGAGGAGCAGGAGGCTTGAGCCGGGAACAGTTAGAGGAGGGATGGATGAGCAGGATCTGGGCTCACGGAGATTAACAGGGCTGTGAAAGCGGGGGCGGCGTGGCTCAGGCTGAGGAGGGGAAGGGTGCGAGGGGGTGAACAGTGCAACGTTGCATGGGAGGTCCCTGCGCCCCAGGGTCCCGCGGGATCTGCGCTCCCGGGCGCGGCGGGGCCGGGCAGGTGCGGGGCCGGCGCTGCTCCCCCGGCGGGGCGGGGCGGGGCGGGGCAG
>VYZQ01016303.1:46911-61401 GCA_013400655.1 Mystacornis crossleyi | reverse complement strand
GGAGGGAGCGTTTCAAGCTGGAATGGAGGTTTCCGAGGAGTAATAATGTAGGACATCACGGTTCCCTCTGTAAGCACGAGCGTGGTTGTGTGTTTCGTATCCCCGATGCTGCGAGTCTGTCGGTTCCAAGGAGGTGATGGCTGATATGTGTCACTGCTGAGACATTCGGGGCAACAGTTGCAATCTCCAAATCCTAGAAAATAACAGTGTTTTATAATGTGAAGGAAGAAGTTGCAGTCTTTCTAAGAAAAGCCAAATGAGATCTTTATCTAGAGTTGTTGGGGTTTTTTGGGGGTTGGGGTTGGGGGGGGGAGGGGTGGGCGTGGCGGAAAGGGATATAAAGGATATATGTCTGGTGAACACTTCCAGAGATGCTACGAAAGAGGAACGTCCCTTTAGTTTCCTTCCTTATAGTTAAAAGTGGAATCCAGTAGCCATCTGTTGCTAGAGACAGTCAAAAGAGGATGTTGAGGCTCATGCTCTGAACAACCAACACGTGTGAAGGACAGCTCTGCTGTAGCAAAAAAGATCTAAAATTCAGCTGCTACTAGGAAAAAATTGTTGTGTGAGGATTCATCCGCAGATGCTTGGATACATGGAAAGTAAGGGAATTTTCCCTTTTCAGCTGCTTGCTTTTGAAGTTTCCCACTGCTTCATACCTTGGATTTATTAATTCCGGACTGGTGATTGCTGCTGGGTAGGCATTCTGGTGACTGTAGGACAAGACAAGGTATTCAGAGTGCTTTTAAAGTAATAATAAAGGCTCATGGCTCACAGCTTTATGATCCAGGTGGATAAGGGGAGGTATGGTCAGAAGTTCTTCAAAAAGAAATGGCAGCGGCTTTTCTTGTCGTACATCAATGCTTAGCAATGGAATAAGGACTGTGCTTTTTGCACGGTGCTTTTGTCACTGTGAGTGTTTGTGGGGCAGTTGTTGTTTGACAGGGGGTGTGCAGAAGGTGGTGCGGGAAGGGGACGGGCAGAACGGGCGTTTAGGAAGGGATGTGTTCAGCGGGATTCTGCGAAGGCTCTGTGCTGCTCGATACGGTGCCACAAAGGCCACGGTATCAACAGCTGCAGAGTGGCAGCAGCTTGGGAAACCGTTGCAGTGTGCAGAGCTTCTGGAATCAGAGTGATCAGCATGTCTAACTCAATTAGCTGTGTCTGAATCACTCGGTTTGATGGGTTCCCACAGGTTTTTGTTCTTCGTGCCTGTCAAAAACAAGGGCAAGGACTGTGAGTTCTGACCTGCAAAGTCGTACATATTGGTGGTATTGACACTTCCTGGGATTTCAGTCCAAGCTGCTGTTTGGAGGATACAAATATTTGGCATTTTTGATAGCACTCTTCAGCTGATAATTACAGCGTTATTAGAGCTGCACTTACCGTTCTGCCGTGCACAAAGGGCCTTTATCCGCAGCCTGCTGCTGCAGTGCTATTGTGTGATGGGAAGGCAGCTTCTGCGAGGTTTTCCTCTAAAATAGTGCTCCAGATAATGCAACTGCCTGTTTGCTGGCTTAGCATGGAGTGCTCTGAGGAGTGCTGCTGTTAAAAGAAGCACTTAACCCTTTGCGGCACTGGTAGGAGCAGCTGGCTGCTCTCTGCACGTCGTGCGAGCGGTTGTGTCTCTGAAGCAGATTTCCAACTCAGTGGAAAGTTTGCTTCAGCAGAAACTCCTACAGCTGTGCTCTGCTGTGCGTGCCTTGCCTTTCTCTGCCTCTCGCTTCCTAACCCATGTATTAGACAGCAAGCTCTGCTCTGAACTTTAATTAGCGTGTTATAATGTAATAAATGCACTGCAATGTGAGAAAATGTAGTTAGCCCATTTATCATCTGATGCACATTCTGTGTGTTACTTTTACAGAAATATTGGTGGGAGAACTGCCATTTTGTAATGCCCTTTTAGATGCACAAAATTATCTCCCAGTTTTCAGTAACAGCAAATGTCTGCCTTCCTCATTTAAATGATCATGCAAATGTATGTACATTTTGGTTGTTTTTAAACAATGGTATCAAGCTTATTGTTTCCAAGGGTATTTTACCTAACTTTGTCAGCGAATGATTTTAACAGGAGAAAGTTATCTTTTTATAAATATCAGAGAGAAATAGGTGTCAGGAGGATCATTCATGTAACTACACTTACTGCTGTGTTGCCTCCTCAAATAAATTGTTTCAGACTCATTAATTTGCGCTTCAGTGAAAGTATCATTTTTAAGGTAATTTAGTAATAGAGATGGATTTGGGAATCTGCTTCTGGAGTCATTTGTGGGGAAAACCTCTTTCCTGTCTTTTAAACTCTTAAAATAATTCTGGAAATCATGTCAAATCTGCTACATGAAACCAGCATGTGGAGCGGGAAGTTATGATCCTGCCTGGGGGGATGTCGGGTCACTTTTGTATTAGAATAACTGTTGGTTGATGGCATTTTTAATGGGATATTATTTTAATGGGATATTATTATTTTAATGGGAAATAAAAATACCCAGCAGTTTTAATATCCTCATAAAATTTCAGGGTGTTTCTTGCTGCCGTGTGCAGCCTATCTGTGTTTGTGCTGAAGGGCAATGTTGATGTTTCGTGGTGGCTGCAGAGGAACCCTGGACATGGGGGTTAATGGTGCTCAGCCTGATGTCCCCGGCCTTGGGGTGGGCAGTGCTGAGAGCTGCAGCTTGGGCTGAGCTGGGATTGCACCTTTGGGGACACCTGGGACATCCCACAGCCCCTGCCCTGGGGACATCCCAGCTTGAACAAGTGGGGCAGGGGGTAAATGGAAGGGTTACAATGGACAGACAGCCCTCGTCTCTGTACCGCAGTATTTTTTGGGTTGTGGGAAGCTGGTTAAGTGAGGAGACAAACTGTAACTCTGTCCCATACAAGGCTCAACAGAATGGACGCTAGGAAAAAGTCGTGTCGGTCCTCCCTTCAGAACCAAATTTTGTTCTGTTAAGGCTGTAGGAGGGGAATGCAGGGAAAAGGGGAGCAGGGTCATAGGAGAGAGCAGGGTTTGGAGGCTGACAAGGAGGAGTGGGGGGAGAACACAGAGAGCTGGGCCGTGCTGGGTAGGCTGTAAGTGAGAGGAAGCTGGGGAAAATGATGATCAGGGAGGATAGAGAATGGCCAGCAGTAAAATGGGAGATGAGTCAAAGCAGCAGAAGAGAAGCAGATTGATGTATCCTGGGTTTGTAGAAGGCCTTATTCCGGCCTTTGCTCACCAGAATTTTTTTTTTTAAGGTTCTCAAGGGCCTGGGTCTGCGTTGGCTCATTGAAACACATCATTTTCAAAGTAATCAGTGATGTCCACTTCAGATTTGGCTGGAAAAGAAATGCTGGAAATCAAATGTTTCCCCTTTCCGCTGTGTGCTAAATCCTGTGTTCAGTAAGGGTTCTGCAGGCCACAGCAGCTGCACACACAGAGCTGCCAGTCCCCTCCAAGGTGAGCGGGATCGTAACAGCACATTCAAGCTCCTCAGAGGTTTCCATGTTCTCCTGCAATATACTTGGCCATTCCCACTCAAATCTCACAGACTTTGCTGAGATTGGATGCCCAAGTACTTTGAGTCAGGTTTCTAAAATAAATTTTTTCAAGTGCTAATCAAGAACCACATCCTTTTGCATGCAGGGGGACAAACTGAGGCAGTGTTAACTCGCTGTGCTCATGTCACCTGTGAAGGCTGCAGCTGTGGTTTGGAGACAATCCTTAGAGTCTGGCTCCTGACCTTTAAGCTGGCAGACTGTTTTTCATACAAAACCCGCTCTCTTATCAAGGCAGAAGAGATGCTCATTCATTTAGAGCAGTTGGTAAAACAAACAGACTCCACAGGTCCCTACCAACTAAAGCTCAGGAGGCTTTACAATAGTCTGTAGGGCTTTAACCTTTGCATCATTTCCAGTTACCAGCTGGAAAGAGCATCTGCTAGTGTGTATTTGTATGTGTGTATATATATATATATTTCTGCATAGATTGTTTTTTGAGATACTTAGTGAGCATTAGTTTCATGGTGAAAGAAGGGTTTTTAAAAGCAGAGCTTAAGCAGAAGTTAGATCCAGATTTCCAGTAAGATGTTAGGGAGAAATGAAGGAGTTATAAATAGAAGCTCTACTGGTTACAGTAAGAGTTTTGTGCATCTCTCCAGTGCGTAGTGACCTGAAGTGCAGCTCTTGTATTTCTGACTTCCCTCCTGTCTTCCCAGGGCATTTTGTGTGTGCGAGGAGAGGAGGCTGAGCACTTTGTGTCTGTGTTAGAGTTTTTCAGATGAGCAATAGCATTCCTGGAGTTTTTCCAAGTCATAGGTTTTCTGAAGGGTAGCCAGCAAACGGGTTTTTTTTTGCCATCACCAGCCTGAAATGAAATGCACTTGTCCCTGGGATAGAGAAAACAGAAATTGTAATCCATCTTTCCTATCTGTGAGAAGGCTGGCTGGCAGATCAGATGTGGGCACAGTCCAGTACACCTTATAAAAGGAGAATTTCAGTGGATTTGGAAACAAGCACCGAAATCACCCTCTTGCCCCAAACCAGGCTGAGCGGGAGTGAGGCTCTTCTGCTGGGTGTCTTTACTCCCATTAGACTGGGCTAACATCTTGGACTGATTCTCTTGCTAAACAAACCATTATTTTTCTTTCTCTCTCTGCTTTTACCCAACCTCCAGCCTCCAGTGATGATTCTTTTCTTAAAATGAATTTCACGTGTGTGACTGACCAGGAGTTGCTTTAGAGCACCCAGTGTTGTTGACAGTGCCAGAACAAAATATGGACTGTGGTCATTGTGTTCCCCAAGCAGAAGTGCTTGAACTGCTATAAAACACTGACAGTGTCTCCTTACATGCTCAGGAATTATATGGCTGTAAGGAATTTTTGCCTCCTTACAGGCAAAGCAGGATTCAAGTGTCTGTGTGTTTATTTTCAGTTTTATGGTGTTTCCTTTAAAGAGAGCAGCTGAAATCAAGGGTGCAGGGGGAAAGGGGGGAGACATCCACGTGACTGATATTTGTAATTTCTAAAGAAGATGCTGGTTTTTTCAACTTTTTTTTTTTTCCCCCAGAGATAAATGACAGCGAGGGCCACCCAAGCAGCAGCCACCAAACCTTGAAAGGCACCTCGAAATGGGCCACGTCCCTGGAGAGCCTCCTCGAAGACCCGGAAGGAGTGAAACGGTTTCGGGTCGCTATATTAAATATCCATATTTCCGTAAAACAAAATCAGGTGTCGAAGCAGAATGAGCCAGTGCTGTGAACAGAGGCACACATCCCTCCAGATGCGTGCCCTGAGCAGAGCTGGAGCTGTGCCGCTGCCTGAGCTGCCGAGGCAGCGCCTTTTGCCCCCTGCCACTGCAGCCTGTGCTCCAAAGGCACGTGCAGGACTTTTGGCTGCATCTTCCTAATGGGATCTATCCGCTCTTGCAAGGATTAACAAGTTCCTGTTGGATAAACTGCAGTCCCTGAGCCACTGATCCCTCCTGCCAGGCGTTATTTATCGCGGAGATCCCGGGCTCTCGATGCTCACACGCTGTCCTTAAGCAATGAGTTACCAGGAGCAATCTGATCAGACTCTGTGGATCTTGCTCTGTGTTTAGCAGCTCTACTGAAAATATTCCCTTTCAGTTTACTACAAAGTGTGGGCTGGTGCAGCTCAAAATGGCTTGAAGTTTAATTAGGTGAGGGTGGTGAGTTGGTGTTTCAAGGCCTTCTTGCCATTTAGGATGTCAGAATGGGAGCTGCCAACTTGAAAGTGCTTTTGCCATACCATATTGATAAAATGCACTCGGATAAAATGGTTTCCTGCCAGACTGGTTTGAAAAGTGAGGTAAACAAGAATTATAAAAGACTGATTTTGAATTCTTAAAAAAAAAAAAAAGTAATCTTGGTGCTGTTTAATTCCTGGCATTACTTAGTCTCTATTTTCTAGCATTTGAAAGAGAAAACTGATGATCTCAGAGCTATAAAAGTTTCAGTCATTATATTTCATAAATAAATTTATTGTACATTTTTTCCCTTTTAAAGCATGCCTCACTTTTGGAGGAATGTGCTGTGTTTAAACAGCACAGAGAACACAGCTACATCTTCTGCTTCAGTTTGCTTAAGTGGATTTATTGCCACTGATGATCACGTTTAGAAACACTTTCATCTGTAGAGATTTTACTCATTAACACAGTCAGAAAGGTACTACATGAGAATCCCAAGTGATCTGTGACTGTCATTAAAATAGTTCATTTTACTCACCTGGTAATAAATTCATATATTTTTGGATGCTCCCTTTGAGCAGTGGCTGTAAAAGTGCTCGAGTTATTTAAGGGAGACTGAGGAAATAATTCCTGTTAGTTACTGATATGGTCTGAGATTAGATGCAGCCCATCATCCTCCTGGAATGGCTTTCAAAGTGCAGAATATCAGTGTTCAGTATCAGTTGTGCAGATGCACAATCGCAGTGGTTCTGTTAAGCTGGGTTGGGTAAACTCACAGTAAAGTTAATTGTTGGCAGCTCCTAGTTCTAATATCTGTAGTAGGAAGAGTGAAAACCAACTGAGCAATTGGATCCTAACATTTGTGTGTTTGTTTTTCCCTTTCCTAGGAATTTTTAAAGAAAGAGTTTAGTGAAGAAAACGTTTTGTTCTGGTTAGCATGTGAAGAATTTAAGAAAACACAGGGAAAAAAGCAGGTATGTTTCCTAAATCTACTCCTCAACAAAGTTTACTTAGCGGAGCTGGAGCTAAAACATGTCTGTTGCATAATGTGCTTTGTGTGAATGCAAATAAATATATTTGAAGAAATTCCACTAAAACCATCCTGGTGGAATTGTTTGGAAACAAAGCCAGTTCTATTTCAAATCAAAACAAAGTGCTGAAATTGTCAAGTTTCCCATGTTTTGAAAACTGAACTTTTTGTAGTTTCTAGGGAGTAGCAAAAGTTTTGTTAATTCAGTGATGTTGCATCATCTTGTTTGCAAATAAAAAGATATTTCATTCAGAACTATTTTAGAGCCTAGCAGCTAATACATGGTAATTTACACCACTGTGATAGCTTAGTGGAACATAAAAATAACAAATGGCACAAACAAAAATATTTTACAGCACCAAAAGGAAACATTTTTCCTTATCAAATTACAACTTACAAAACAAAAGGGGTCTGTTTAAACTTTTTGCTTAAATATTTATCCAAATTGGTGTGTACCTGCAGAGCCTTTTCATTTCGATGACAGCTCTATCTTTCTAGTAGGAAATATTCTATTGGAAAATTTTTCAACTAGCCACCTCCTGTAAGTTTTCTTTTTCAACTGCTTGGATCTTGCTTTACATTTAGATCCACCAGGAACACAGGATCCACTTTCACATTTAGCCTTTGAGTCAGGCCTAAACTATGTGTTCAGTCTGCTTGTTTCGGAAAAAGTTTTTGTGTCTGTTTTTTTGTTTGTTTCGTTGTTTTCTTGAGAAATTTTTAATTTAGCTGCTCTTTAAGAGAAAGATTCTATGATCATGAAATGAAGTAGTTTCAAAACTCCAAGTGAGCATCACTGTCCTTGAGTCAGACTCCTNAGGATCCACTTTCACATTTAGCCTTTGAGTCAGGCCTAAACTATGTGTTCAGTCTGCTTGTTTCGGAAAAAGTTTTTGTGTCTGTTTTTTTGTTTGTTTCGTTGTTTTCTTGAGAAATTTTTAATTTAGCTGCTCTTTAAGAGAAAGATTCTATGATCATGAAATGAAGTAGTTTCAAAACTCCAAGTGAGCATCACTGTCCTTGAGTCAGACTCCTAAAGCTTTTTTTTTTTTTTTTGCAATCACCCTTTTATGTTTTTTACCTGAGTCCACCTCTTGTTGCCATGGCACATTTCAGTACCATAAAGAGGTGAGAGTGGGAAAATGCCCGTTAAACCTCTTCCAAGTGGGATTATCTGTGCTTGGAGGAACAACAGAAATGCCAAGGAATAGGAATCAGGTGGGAGAGCTGGGCTAGGAGAGGTGTTATGAAGTGCAGGTGTAAGAGAACTGTGTCCACACTGCAGGATTCCTCTCTTAAAGGTCAGTCAAATATTGTCAGCTGAAACAGTTTCCCAGCAGATTTTCCACAACAACAGCAACATCCCTGTCTTTCCAAACAATGTATTTTGGGGAGGGGAGTCTGCTTTCTGTAAATATCCTGCTTTTTGCACTGAAAAAAACATTCCCCTCAAAGCAATTTGCTGGGTTTAGTTGTATTTTTTTGGTATTGATAAATCTATAAAAGTACAACAATACTATTTTTGCAAGAAGAGGGAAATGTTCAATTTGACTGTGAACTTTGTAACATTTCGTAGTTTCAGCTTTGTGTATTCAGCTGCTTCCCTCCCTCATTAAGGGCCACGAATGCAGAAAGTCTTGAGGAAAGCACAACCAGTCAGTCGACTTTTCTGTCAAGTCCCACGCTTTCAGTGGGATCATAATCATATTTTCCCTTGCTAAATAATTTCCATATTTTTATCTGATTTAGGATTGCTAATTTAGGATGCCAGTACAGAAAGTGGTGATGTGATGTGCAGGGATAGGAGCTTAGTGAATCCTTCAATGAATTGCCAAATGAATGGATTGAGACTTAACTAGGTTCTATTTCAGTTAATTGTTCAGTACCAGTCATTCCACAGTGTGGTCAACCTGGAGTCTGGTGCTGCCCAAAATATTGTAACTGGCTGAATAAATGTGCTTTAGAATGACACAGACTTACAATAAGTTTTTGTAGCTGCTGCTTATGGGTGGCTGTGTTTAGACAATTTACAAAGCTAGGAAAAGCACTAAAAATAGAAATCTTTCCAGTGTTTATGGTAGCGTGAAGCGTGGATTTTTCTTCTGAAAGTGACTCTTACAGAAATCCCTTTGCATCTCTCTATTGTAAGCACAATATTCTAAAAACAGTCTTTTATCTGTTTTGTAATTTGCTTCTCCTTAAAACTGGTTACCCAGACTGGAGCGAGGCCAGAGGAGGCCATGGAGATGCTCCAAGCACTGAAGCAGCTCTGCTCTGGAGCCAGGCTGGGAGAGCTGGGGGCGTTCAGCCTGGGGAAGAGAAGGCTCCAGGGAGACCTTCCAGTGCCTAAAGGGGCTCTGAGAGACCTGGAAAGGGACTTTGGGCAAGGGATGGAGTGACAGGCAAGGGAGAATGGCTTCAAACTGACATAGGGCAAGTTCAGGTTAGGTATAAGGAAGAAATTCATTACTATGAGGATGCTGACACCAGAACAGGTTGCCCAGAGAGGTGATAGATGTCCAGTCCTTGGAAACGTTCAAAGCCAGGCTGGATGGGGCTCTGAGCAATCTGATCCAGTTGAAGATGCCTCTGTCCCTGCAGGGGGATTGAAGTAGCTGACATTTAAAATAATTTCAAACTCAAACCATTCCGTGATTCTCTGAATGGGATTTTTTCCCCTTTTTTTTAAAGGAGGAGGTAAACTTTTCACTACTTGACTTGAGAGTGCTGACATGGGGTTTAAACTTGGTCAGTTTAAGCTTGCCTGAAGGTCCCCACAGTGGGTTAAGCATCCATTGTGCCAGGGATATTTATTGTTATCCTTTCTGTGTCAGCCTGGGGCAGTGTTTGGTTTTGTACAGGCTGCTGTTCCATTAGGGTGGATGATTCAGGGAGCAGGGGAGATTTTTGGCAGCTGCAGAGCGAGGCAGCTGGCAGACTGCATTGCTGGTCTAGGTAGGGTTTAGATGGACTTGGTTCAGCCCATCTTCTTCCAGCAGGAAGGTGCAAACTTCTCCCCTCAGCTCAAAACACACCTCTGTTTAGAAACAAGAACAAAACCCCAATATATTCCTTTAAAATAGAAATTTAATGTTTAGTGAAGATTGAGAAAGCAATCAGGTCAAGTCCACTCAGAGCAGTGAGCTCTGCTGCCACCCGTGTGGCCCTTGTGTTAGGGCATGTATTTAATTACTGAAATGGGAGTGGTGGGGATAAGGGAATAAAATTTAACTTTAAATGTTTTGTTGGGGTTAGTCATACATTGTTGCATTTGTGACTGTTAATGAAATAAACAACGTGTCAGTCATGCCGCTTCCCAGGGTTTCTGCTCTTGAAGCTGAGCTGCAAAAATAAATTGCAGATTGTAATAAATGCTTCCAACAAGAGGGAGTATTTTCAGCTATTGCTAAAATACACCAGACTATCCATGCTGGAGTTTTGTAGTGAATGATTCCAGAACTAAATCCTGTGCATTCGGGAGTTTCTGCTGTTGCTTCCCATGTGGAATGTAGCAAGGTTAGCAGGGCTGGGTAATGCTGCACAGCTGCTGACTGCTGGGAGCCTGGTCTGATGAGCATCTGGGGCTCCCATTCACCTCATTTGGGAACCACACATGCTTGGGAGCTGAGTTTGACCTTAGGAAAGGAAGTGGGAAAGAATCTTGTATCCACTTGAAACAGCGAGGGGGGTTGCTGCAGACAGAACTTTGTACTCCAAATGGGAATCTGGCACGGACGCTGGGGCGAGCACACAGATGGAACTGAGGACTGCCAGAAATCCTTTAATAACCACCTGTGAACACGATCCCAGTTTAGGAGCTGTTTCAGTTCCAGAGCAGAGTCCCCTGTGCTGAGGCTTTAGTTTCAGGCAGATGCAGAGCAGAGACTGCCACTGACTGAACAGGGACAATCTCTGCCTCCTCCACCTGAACCTGGCTCTGCCTGAGTGACACTTGGGGGGTGTATGAACACGCTGGCAGCTTTGACTGTTCTTTCTTTTTAAAGCAAATTATAAGCTGTAGTTAATCAGCTGCTGTGGCACTGAAGCACAGACATGGCAGAGCAGCTCTATTTGCAGCAGAACCTGTAACGTTCGGCTGTGCATTTCCATCTTTCCCCTGCTATAAAGCCAGGTCCCCTGTGTCTCTCCAATGGCCTCCTCTCCCTACCACAGCTCTTTCACTTCCTTTCTTTGTTATTCTTCCTCACAAAATCCAAAGAGCCTCCCTGTTTCACCAGCCTCCCACACAGTCCTGTTGTTCCCCTCCGTGCTCTTTAAACTTCCTCACAGTTACTTCCAGTTTTGTGTTCCCTCTGCTCTTTCTCTGCAGTGCCCAGCCTGCTTCTGTGTCCTTGGGCAAGCAGCACCTTGTGCTGGGGCTGGTGAGGAGCTACGTCTGCCTTGATTAGCCAGCAGCAAGGGACACCCTGGCAGTTCAAGCAGAACAGATAATTTTTGAGCATATACTGCAGCTTTTCCCTTGGTGCGTGTGCTGCTTTTCCTCTCCCTTTTTTTCCTCCTGCTGATTTTCGACTGGCTCAGCAGGAGGCCAGTTTTTTTTCTCAGTCCTTTGCCCCTCTCTCAAGTATGGTTGAAATTGGACTGCAGGTTCAAAAGTCGTTTAGGTGGGACTGGCAATACAATTGCTCGTGCAGTAATAGCTGAAGGCCCCTTCCCTGTGCCTGCATTAGGACATTAACTTTGCCACTTGTAGCAGTCACACCTCTGACCCCGTGGATTAATTGCTTATTTAGAACAGAAGGAGCTGGCCCAGTCTTCCCTGAGCTGTGAAACAAGTTGGAAATTGTTAAAAACAGTTCACTGTGACCTAGCGCACCTGACAACGTAATGTTCTACCCACCAGATGAATAATGAGTTTTAAAAAGGAATACTAGAGAATGGGTGTCCCCTTCAGCAGTGAGAGAGTCAACTCTTTAGGTCCCCTGAAGGCTCAAACACATGCAGCTTTCCTTCTAATCATCCCCAAGTGTAAATGTACCTCAGCTGTAAAACATGGAAGTAATTCTGCCTCCTTCATGGGCAGGATTTAAATGCTTCCTTCTTCAAGGCCCGTTTCCATCAAAGGCACAGCCCTTTAGCTGGTGCTGGGCTGGAGCTGTGCTTGCTCATTAGAGGTACCCGGGGCTCAGCATGACCCAGAGCAGCTGCTGCTGGGTTGCTTTCAGCGTTTGGAATTCAGATTGCAGAATTCAGATTGTAGCAGAGGGGCTTGGGTCTTGCCTGGCTTGTGTCTCTTCTCCCTCTCTGGCTTCCTCTCATCCAGCTGTCTGGTTAAGGGGGCCTTTCATTGAATTTCAGGGGATTGTGGCCCCTCACTGGTGGGGTCAAGGTGTTATCGCTGTTACTGGTTTGACAAAGGAAGAGCTCTGAAATCAGGGCAAATACCAGCAAACAGCCTTATGCAGGTCACACCCTTATTTATCAGGTTTCAGAGGCTATTGAGAGTCCTATCTTCACCAATTAGCCAAGCTGCTGGTGTTTTCTTTAATCATGTAGTCGGTGTTGTAGGTGAGCTGCTCTGAGGTAATGGTTAAGACACAAAGAGCGTGGTGTGACAAGGGTATCTGACAGTGCCGTGGGTTATACTCAGACTTCACTGATTTTTCCCTTGTATGAAGTTCCCAGTTTTTCTTCCTCTGGATTTCTTGCCCATACTGATGATCTGTGAGGAAGAACAATCTTCTTGAAAGTGAAGACAAGGTCTAGCTGATGATGCTGAGCAGTTTTATGCTGGCTACTGGGATTCAAACATCACAACCTGCTGAATACTGGTAGCTTTCGCTAATATCAGTGTAGATTTTGGCCTGTAGAGGTGTTTCTCTTCCTGTACAAATGAATATAGACAAGTAGGCTAATCTATGTGTATTTGTTACTATTTTTAAAATTCAGCATATATTTTGGGTTTAGGAACCTCAAGAAGTGACCTAGAGAAAAGTCTCCAACAAAACATTGCCCAATCAGAGACTATTTCCACAGGAAATCATTCTTTAAATAAGTGTCATTTTAAATAGTTCTTTTAAATAAATGTCCTTTTGCAGATGCAGGAAAAAGCTAAAGAAATTTACATGACTTTCCTGTCCAGTAAAGCTTCCTCCCAAGTCAATGTTGAAGGGCAGTCCCGTTTGAGTGAGACCATCCTGGAGACACCTCACCCTCTCATGTTTCAGAAGCTCCAGGACCAGGTAAAGTTATTTACTTCAGAAACACAGTTTTGTCTGGTTTTAATGAACTCTGCTTTCTAGCCACGGCGTGGATTGAACAGGTAAGCACAGAGCTGGGTTGATTCCATGCTGGCCATATTAATGCAGCTGCTCTGAGGTATTCCAGGTACTTGGCCCCATCTCACTACGACAAATTAATTCAGAGATTCAATACAATCATCCTAATTCCAACTCAGGCCTTTCCTGGAAAAGTGGATGGAGTTTTCTCCTGGGTTCCTGTGTGGGTGGCTTGAGAATCGCCCTGACTAACTCGGGGCCCTTGTTTTCCTGTGTTTTCACTTGTTCTGAGTCACTGCTGATGTTTGTTTCTGTAGTTGCCACTGGTTTCCTTGAGAGCTCAAGATTCTTCATTTTACTCTGCTTTGGTATTTAGGTTGATGTGAATATAATGCAATTTTCTGACAGCCCTCCTCTTCCGTAACATGCAAGACTTAGAGGAGGTGGTCTCTGCTTTGCCTTTCCCTAAAGAACTTGGGAGGTCTGGTAGAAATTAGAAATCTTGCAGGCATGTCTTTGGGTGGTAAATTTTCTTGATATTCAGCTGATTTCAAAGCATAAGTTATGAAGTGAGTCATTCTTATCTGCAGCTTTCCAGCACTTGCAGTACTATTTTTAATTCCTGTACCATCCTCAGGACTACCTGTATTTTCCATTTGGCTCTTTTCTTTTGTGGAGAAACAGCACAGTGATTTAAACAATGTTTTCAGCCCATTTCAATCAGATGTTGGATACATGGATTGGGCACTGGCTGGGTCAGTTGGAGGGATCTGAGGGGCAAAGGCTCTGCTGTTTTTCAGGCAGATTCCAAGACATTAGCAGTGGAAATACTTGAAATCAAATTTCCATGCGAAGAAACAGAGTTTTTCATGAAAAACTTCTGACTGGGGGGAAGGGCGAGAAATATTCTGGTGGATCTAAGCACTGCAGTTCAGGGTGAGTGACTGTGAGAGTGAAGCTGGAGAGAATACTGGAGTTAAAATATTTGCTGTATTACAAATGACATGCACGTGGAGAGCCAAGGATTAGTAATACCTGAACTGGAAACATACTGGGCCAGTGGCAGAGGAATCCCACTAGTGTGGGAAGAAATTCTGTGAGCTTTTAAAAACAAATGCAGAGCATTTATAGGTCATTGCAAGATTCCAGTGCTTGAAGCTACTGTTTATTGCTGTTAGATAATGGCTCAGAAGAGTTATGATCTTCTCTAGTTTTCAATCCTTATAAAGTTATGAAGAGTGGTGTAATTTGCTCTCTGAAGAGCAGTGTTAACCACTGCTGGCACGGTGGGTCTGGAGCAGAAAAAGGCAGAGCTGGAAAGCCACAGTCTGGTGTACAGCAGTGCTGGTAACAACAGCTTCAGGTCTCCAGAGAGCTCCTGGTTTAACTGGGGATCCTGGTGGGTGTGGGATGGGGCCAAGGGGTGGCCTTAACTGCCCCCAGGCCATTTGTTTGTGCTGAATGGAGTTAGAGTGGTTCAGAGAAATCCACGTGCTTCAAAAAGCTTATGGGGTAAATGTTCCTGCTCCCCAAAGGCAGTGA